>CM038718.1:36867920-36912920 GCA_021613375.1 Megaleporinus macrocephalus
CTCTGAAGAGGATTATGGATGGAAATTCAAGTGACATGGAGCAGCTAGGGGAAGATGATGATGATGATGAGGAGGACGAAGAATGGACTCCTACTGCAAGGATTGGGGAAAATCCAGATAGTAGTGATGATGATGAAGGCACAGAAGAGGACACAACACCAAAGCAGTCAGCAAGGGACAAAGGGAAAAGAAAGGAGTATCTGTGGAAAAGAAAACAGTTTGAACCTCCATCTGTTGAGTTTGTGGAATGTGTTGAGGAAGACTCTGAAGTCAGGCTTGACTGGACACCATATAAGTATTTCAAAGATTTTGTGACTGAGGAAATGCTACAGGAAATTGCAGAACAAACAAACTTGTACAGTGTGCAGAAAAATGGAAAGTCGGTGAACACGAATGCCCAAGAAATCGAGCAAATTCTGGGTATGTACATGAACATGGGGTTAGTACAGATGCCCAATGTACGAGCTTACTGGGAGATGGAGACAAGGTACCCCCCGGTTTGTGATGTGATGTCACGGGGTCGATTCCTGAATTTGCTGACGCTGATTCACTTTCAGGACAACCTAAATGTGTCTGAGGATGCAAAAAAAGATAAAGTGTGGAAACTCAGGCCATGGTTAGAGCAACTTCGCCAACACTTTCTTTGCATACCTCCTGAAGAATGTCACGCTGTTGACGAAATCATGGTGCCTTTCAAAGGAAAATCAAATCTGCGGTGCTACATGCCAGGAAAACCTCACAAGTGGGGGTTCAAGATGTGGGGACGTGCCGGGCAAAGTGGCTATCTCTATGACTTTGATGTGTGTCAAGGGGGAGAAAATCCCGACAAAAAAAAGTCTGATGTTGGTGCTACAGGAGATGTTGTAATGAAAATGACCTCAACCCTTCCAGCAGGAAAAAATCACAAAGTTTTTGCTGACAACTTCTTTACATCAGTTCCACTGGTGGAGCACTTGAAAAAAAGAGGAATCTACTACATAGGCACTGTTCGAATGAACAGGGTGAAGAACTGCCAACTGATGGATGAGAAAGAACTGAAGACAAAGGGAAGAGGGTCTCTGGATTTCAGAGTAAACCAGGAAGACAACGTCATTGTGAAATGGTATGACAACAAAGCTGTGACCCTGCTCTCTTCTTTTGTTGGCGTTGAACCACTGGGCAATGTGAAGCGTTGGGATCGGAAAACCAAAACCTACATAATGGTTCCCAGACCAGCCATTGTTGACACATACAACAGGTTCATGGGAGGTGTTGACCTTCTTGATATGCTATCTGCACTGTACAAGTTCAGCTTCAGATCCCGAAGATGGTACATCTACATTTGGTGGCACACCGTTACAGTGGCAGTAATCAATGCATGGATCCGGTACAGAAGAGACCTGGAGAAACTGCAGCCCAGGCAGAAACCCCTGCCCCTGCGAAGGTTTCAGGCTTCTGTTGGCACTGCCCTCACAAGTGCAGGAAAGGTCAAAAAGTGTGGCCGACCACTGTCCTCTCCAGAAGCAACGCCAACCCCTCCCCGGAAGAGAAAAACCACTGAGGTGCCCCCTGATGTGAGAAAGGATGGCCTTAATCATTTCCCAACATGGGAAACCCGACAGAGATGCAAGCACTGCAAAGGCCACTTTGCCCATGTGTACTGTGAGAAATGCAGAGTGCATCTTTGTCTGAACAAGGACAGAAACTGTTTTCAAGCCTACCACCATGCAAAATAAAAAGGCTAACCCTAACATCCCAGCAGAACTCAGCACGAAGGTCTCTAACCCTAACCTTAACCTAACCCTAACCCTAACCCTAACCCTAACATCCCAGCAGAACTCAGCACGAAGGTCTCTAACCCTAACCTTAACCTAACCCTAACCCTAACCCTAACCCTAACCCTAACATCCCAGCAGAACTCAGCACGAAGGTCTCTAACCCTAACCTTAACCTAACCCTAACCCTAACCCTAACCCTAACCCTAACATCCCAGCAGAACTCAGCACGAAGGTCTCTAACCCTAACCTTAACCTAACCCTAACTCTAACCTAACCTTAACCTAACCCTAACTCTAACCTAACCTTAACCTAACCTTAACCCTAACCTTAACCTAACCCTAACCTAACCTCAACCTAACCCTAACCTAACCTAACCCTAACTCTAACCTAACCTTAACCTAACCCTAACCTTAACCTAACCCTAACTCTAACCTAACCTTAACCTAACCTAACCTTAACCTAACCCTAACTCTAACCTTAACCCTAACCTAACCCTAACTCTAACCTAACCTTAACCTAACCTTAACCCTAACCTTAACCTAACCTTAACCCTAACCTAACCCTAACCTAACCCTAACCCTAGACCAGTCCAGAACTGTCCAGAAATAAAAGAAAAGGAATAGGAAGAACAGGAAGGGAGCGGTCCGGTCTGTCCCAGCCCAGTGGAGTAAGATGGACCAGAACGAATGAATAAGACTGGACTGGGACGGACGGAGTGGCTGCAGGAACAAGGAAGGAAAGGCCCACCTAGTCGGCCCCCAGGAACTAAAAGGGATCCAAAGTGAAGAAGGGACCAGTCCAGCCCAGTCCAGCCCAGCCCAGTCCAGTCCAGCCCAGTCCAGCCCAGTCTAGTCCAGTCTAGTGAGTGGGACTAAGGAAGGATTGGTCCTGCTGGCTGGAAAAAGAAGGGAACAGTCCAGTCCAGCCCAGTCCAGTCCAGTCCAGCCCAGTCCAGCCCAGTCCAGTCCAGTCCAGTCAAGTAGAAAAGGACTGGAGTGTAGGAATAAGAGTGGATCAGGAATCTATAAGAACTGACCAGAACTGACTGGTCCTCTGGTATTACAGTAGACTGGACCGGTCCATAAGAACTAAGGCAGGCTGGTGCTCAGGAATAAGAAGGGACCGGCCTGGACCGAACCGGACTGGCCAAGAGACGGCCGGTCAGAATAACACCAGAGGAACACATAAGAACTCCGAGCTGCTGGATTAAGACTAAACCAGCTGATAAGATAAAGAGAGACGATGAGAGGACGCAGCACTGCTGGACAGGACGAGTATGTGGGGACGCAGTAGGAGTGAGACGACTGATTCTGAATCAGTGAGTAGGATCTGTTCTGAGATGAGAGAGCTGCTGGCAGTGAGGGGACCGTGACTGACACCCCCCCCACCGAGCATGTGCTTCACTCCCACCGCTCGCCTGCTGAACATGAGGAAACCCGCCGAGTGAGAACAACAACCACCACCGCGTCCAACTGGAGCTCCGGACTGTCCTCCGGCACAGCCGTCACTCTCACTCACAGACCTTAAAGGGACAGTCCAGACAAACTGTACACACAAGTATTAGGACCCTTCAGAATATCAATACCTGAACCTGGTTCTGACTATACTATATAGTATACTGTATACTAAATACTATAATTATTATTGTTTACTTTTTCATTCAGTCATTCATCATCATCTAAACCTTCTCCTTCTGGGTAACTTCAGGGGTGAAAGGTCGTTGGTTTAATTAGTTTAGCCTAAACAAACGTTTACAGCCTGAACTTAAAATCTCATCCAACTGAGAAGCACATCGAGATTCCCAAAACCTAATAACCACCCGGGACTGCCGGCCTGCCACAGAGCGGGGACTGAAATCCGGCCCATTCGACTGAACAGTCCTCGCGCCAGGCTCGGCGGTCCTTCTGAGAACTCCGGCTCCGACTAATCCGGGTCCCGGCTGCAGCGCCGCACCTGCACAGGTACTGTCCCGCTGACTCAGCTCCAGTACCATCACAGTACCATCACAGAACCATTACAGTACCATCACAGTACCATCACAGTACCATCACAGAACCATCACAGAACCATCACAGTACCATCACAGAACCATTACAGTACCATCACAGAACCATTACAGAACCATCACAGTACCATCACAGAACCATTACAGTACCATCACAGAACCATTACAGAACCATTACAGTACCATCACAGTACCATTACAGAACCATTACACTAACCCTAACCCTAATCCTAACCCTAACCCTAACCCTAGTACCATTACAGAACCATCACAGAAACATTACAATACCATCACAGAACCATTACAGAACCATTACAGTACCATCACAGTACCATTACAGAACCATTACAGTACCATCACAGTACCATCACAGTACCATCACAGAACCATTACAGTACCATCACAGAACCATTACAGAACCATTACAGTACCATCACAGTACCATTACAGAACCATTACACTAACCCTAACCCTAATCCTAACCCTAACCCTAACCCTAGTACCATTACAGAACCATCACAGAAACATTACAATACCATCACAGTACCATCACAGAACCATTACAGTACCATCACAGAACCATTACAGAACCATTACAGTACCATCACAGTACCATTACACTAACCCTAACCCTAATCCTAACCCTAACCCTAACCCTAGTAGCATTACAGAACCATCACAGAACCATTACAATACCATCACAGTACCATCACAGAACCATTACAGTACCATCACAGAACCATTACAGAACCATTACAGTACCATCACAGTACCATTACAGAACCATTACAGAACCATTACAGTACCATTACAGAACCATTACAGTACCATTACAGAACCATTACAGAACCATTACAGTACCATCACAGAACCATTACAGTACCATCACAGTACCATTACAGAACCATCACAGTACCATTACAGAACCATTACAGTACCATCACAGTACCATTACAGAACCATTACAGAACCATTACAGTACCATCACAGTACCATCACAGTACCATCACAGAACCATTACAGTACCATTACAGAACCATTACAGTACCATTACAGTACCATTACAGAACCATCACAGTACCATTACAGTACCATTACAGAACCATCACAGAACCATTACAGTACCATTACAGAACCATTACAGTACCATTACAGTACCATCACAGTACCATCACAGTACCATTACAGAACCATCACAGAACCATTACAGTACCATTACAGAACCATCACAGAACCATTACAGTACCATTACAGAACCATTACAGTACCATCACAGTACCATCACAGTACCATTACAGAACCATTACAGTACCATTACAGTACCATTACAGAACATTACAGTACCATCACAGTACCATCACAGAACCATTACAGAACCATTACAGTACCATCACAGTACCATTACAGTACCATTACAGAACCATCACAGTACCATTACAGAACCATCACAGAACCATTACAGTACCATTACAGAACCATTACAGTACCATTACAGAACCATTACAGTACCATTACACTAACCCTAACCCTAATCCTAACCCTAACCCTAGTACCATTACAGAACCATCACAGAACCATTACAGTACCATCACAGAACCATCACAGAACCATTACAGTACCATCACAGAACCATTACAGAACCATTACAGAACCATTACAGAACCATTACACTAACCCTAACCCTAATCCTAACCCTAACCCTAGTACCATTACAGAACCATCACAGAAACATTACAATACCATCACAGTACCATCACAGAACCATCACAGAACCATTACAGTACCATCACAGAACCATTACAGAACCATTACAGTACCATCACAGTACCATTACAGAACCATCACAGAACCATTACAATACCATCACAGTACCTTCACAGTACCATTACAGAACCATTACACTAACCCTAACCCTAACCCTAATCCTAACCCTAACCCTAACCCTAGTAGCATTACAGAACCATCACAGAACCATTACAGTACCATCACAGAACCATTACAGAACCATCACAGAACCATTACAATACCATCACAGTACCTTCACAGTACCATTACAGAACCATTACACTAACCCTAACCCTAACCCTAATCCTAACCCTAACCCTAACCCTAGTAGCATTACAGAACCATCACAGAACCATTACAGTACCATCACAGAACCATTACAGAACCATTACAGTACCATTACAGTACCATTACAGAACCATTACAGAACCATTACAGTACCATTACAGAACCATCACAGAACCATTACAGTACCATCACAGTACCATTACAGTACCATTACAGAACCATTACAGAACCATTACAGAACCATCACAGTACCATCACAGAACCATCACAGAACCATTACAGTACCATCACAGTACCATCACAGTACCATTACAGTACCATTACAGTACCATCACAGTACCATTACAGAACCATCACAGAACCATTACAGTACCATTACAGAACCATCACAGTACCATTACAGAACCATCACAGTACCATTACAGAACCATTACAGAACCATTACAGAACCATTACAGTACCATCACAGTACCATTACAGTACCATTAGTACCGGCACCAATCAGGTCCAGCAGGAACCGGGGAGTGAGACAGTCCGGATTAGTGGGTAAAGATACGAACACAAAAACTGGACGTCAGTGATTGACTGCAAACACAGGGCGACTCCACCAGTTATTCAAAATTTAATCCTTTCTCAAATAGTTGACATGCAAACAGAGTCACTCACAGAGGCTTACAGTGAAACACTAGACACACGGAGACCTGATCACAGTGGAGGTGAATAGAACCAGACGTCCACCTCTAAAAGCTAAACATCACCACCACTGTAAACGTCATCACCACCACCGTAAACATCATCACCACCACTGTAAACACCATCACTGTAAACACCATCACTGTAAACATAATCATCACCACTGTAAACGTCATCACCACCACTGTAAACATCATCACCACCACTGTAAACACCATCACTGTAAACACCATCACTGTAAACATAATCATCACCACTGTAAACACCATCACCACCACTGTAAACACCACCACCACTATAAACACCATCACTGTAAACATAATCATCACCACTGTAAACACCACCACCACCACCACTGTAAACACCATCACCACCACTATAAACATCATCACCACCACTGTAAACATCATCACCACCACTGTAAACATCATCACCACCACTATAAACATCATCACCACCACTGTAAACATCATCACCACCACTGTAAACATCATCACCACCACTATAAACACCATCACCACCACTGTAAACATCACCACTGTAAACATAATCATCACCACTGTAAACACCACCACCACCACCACTGTAAACATCATCACCACCACTATAAACACCATCACCACCACTGTAAACATCACCACTGTAAACATAATCATCACCACTGTAAACACCATCACCACCACTGTAAACACCACCACCACCACTATAAACACCATCACTGTAAACATAATCATCACCACTGTAAACACCACCACCACCACCACTGTAAACACCATCACCACCACTATAAACAACACCACCACCACCACTGTAAACATCATCACCACCACTGTAAACATCATCACCACCACTATAAACACCATCACCACCACTGTAAACATCACCACTGTAAACACCACCACCACTGTAAACATCATCACTGTAAACATAATCATCACCACTGTAAACACCACCACCACCACTGTAAACACCACCACCACTGTAAACATCACCACCACTGTAAACATCATCACCACCACTATAAACACCATCACTGTAAACATCATCACTGTAAACATAATCATCACCACTGTAAACACCACCACCACCACTGTAAACACCACCACCACTGTAAACACCACCACCACCACTGTAAACACCATCACCACCACTGTAAACATCATCACCACCACCACCACTGTAAACATCATCACTGTAAACATAATCATCACCACTGTAAACACCACCACCACTGTAAACATCATCACTGTAAACATAATCACCACCACTGTAAACACCATCACCACCACTGTAAACACCACCACCACTGTAAACACCATCACCACCACTGTAAACACCACCACCACCACTGTAAACACCACCAATGTAAACACCATCAACACCACTGTTAATAAATCTGAGTCAGTAAGTTTGTCCCTATACAGAAATTATAAATATTCGGTGTAATTGCCCTTCCGTGACTGAAAAGACAGAATCAAAGCGAATGTAAGAGACTGAAAAAAGCAGACAGATTTTTTCTGTTTGGGCCAAAATATTTACATATTTACACAAACATCAGAGCGGAGAGTCTAATCAACGCGAGTCAGCAGAGTTCAGTCTGATCAGCGTCTGATCGGAATTCTCAGACCAGGTTCTGTTCTGGCGCCTCAGGCTGACCATCCCAGAAAGAAGCTACTTCAGTCCCGTCTTCAGGTTCAGCCTCCACCCGGAGACGAGCTGCCGTGTTTACTGTCAGAACTTTAACAAATAAACAAATAATCAGATTTAAACATAAACAGTCTCTATTAGCTGCGTTAGCTTAGCGGCTAATTACACACAGACACCACTGCAGCTCAGATTTATTATAAAAGAGCTCCTCGAGCCGGGCCGGTACCGTTACCTGGACAAATGCTTCAGGATTTGCTTTTTGATGATTCCCGCCATGATTCCCGTCGCGTTTCTGCTCCGAACTGAGGAATTTTGATCAGATTCGCTGTAAATTTCTCATATTTTCGGCTAACCGGCTAACTGGAGCAGCGGGCAGCAGCATCTCCAGACGCCCTGAGCTCCGCCCACTGCTCCCGCAAAGCTCCGCCCCGGGCGCGCTGATTGGATTAAAACGTAGAGTCACAAGCCTACTGCTCTCTAATTGGCTGTCGGAGTTAAAACGCAGAAAAAGAACCCGTTTAGTCGAATTTTAATCTGGATTTACTGGATTAACTAATCTCAGAATTCAACCAAATTTTTAATTAAAAAATAACAAAAAATATCGAAAATATATAGACATTAGAAATAATCAAGTATCTTAAATATAATTAAATTCGCCGTTTTCTACACAAACATTATACTGATATATAAAACATCTTAAATAAATTATTATTATTATTATTATTATTATTATTATTATTATTATTATTATTATTATTATTATTATTATTGCATTCTAATGAACATAAACATGTACATAATTAAAATAAAAAATTGTTTCTTAAACAAGTGTTTAAGATCAACATAGACGTGAATCTGTTCACAGTGGTGGTGAATGGAACCAGACGTCCACCTCTAAAAGCTGTTCTAGATACAGTCAGAACACAACAAACACAACACAAACTCACAACAAACACAACACAACAAACACAACAAACACAACACAACAAACACAACACAACACAACAAACACAACACAACAAACTCAAAACAAACTCACACAACAACACAACACAACAAACACAACACAACAAACACAACACAACACAACACAACACAACACAACAAACACAACACAACACAACACAACATGAAACAACACAACAAACACAACACAACACAACACAACACGGCACAACACAACAAACACAACACAACACAACACAACAAACACAACACAACACAACACAACAAACACAACACAACACAACAAACACAACACAACACAGCAAACACAACACAACACAACACAACAAACACAACACAACACAACACAACACAACAAACACAACACAACACAAAACAACACAACCAACACAACACAACACAACACAACACGGCACAACACAACAAACACAACACATCACATCACAACACCACACAACAAACACAACACAACACAACAAACACAACAAACACAACACAACAAACACAACACAACACGACACAACACAACAAACACAACACAACATGACAACACAACAAACACAACAAACACAACACAACAAACACAAAAACACAACACAACACAGGACAACAAACACAACAAACACAACACAGCAAACACAACACAACACAACAAACACACAACACAACAAACACAACAAACACAACACAACAAACACACCACAACACAACAAACACAACAAACACAACACAACACAACACAACACAACACAACAAACACAACACAACACAACAAACACAACACAACAAACACAACACAGCAAACACAACACAACACAACAAACACAACACAACACAACAAACACACCACAACACAACACAACATAACAAACACAACACAACACACACAACAAACACAACACAACACAACAAACACAACACAACACAACAAACATAACACAACACAACACAACAAACACAACACAACACAACACAACACAACAAACACAACACAACAAACACAACACAGCAAACACAACACAACACAACAAACACAACAAACACAACACAACAAACACACCACAACACAACACAACATAACAAACACAACACAACACACACAACAAACACAACACAACACAACAAACACAACACAACACAACAAACACAACACAACACAGCAAACACAACACAACACAACAAACACAACAAACACAACACAACAAACACAACGCAACACAACACGAAACAACACAACAAACACAACACAACACAACACGGCACAACACAACAAACACAACACATCACAACACAACAAACACAACACAACACAACAAACACAACAAACACAACACAACACAACAAACACAACACAACACAACACGACACAACACAACAAACACAACACAACATGACAACACAACAAACACAACACAACACAACAAACACAACAAACACAACACAACAAACACAGGACAACAAACACAACGAACACAACAAACACAACACAGCTAACACAACACAAAACAACAAACACAACAAACACAACACAACAAACACAACACAACACGACACAACAAACACAACACAACATGACAACACAACAAACACAACAAACACAACACAACAAACACAAAAACACAACACAACACAGGACAACAAACACAACAAACACAACACAGCAAACACAACACAACACAACAAACACACAACACAACAAACACAACAAACACAACACAACAAACACACCACAACACAACAAACACAACAAACACAACACAACACAACACAACACAACACAACAAACACAACACAACACAACAAACACAACACAACAAACACAACACAGCAAACACAACACAACACAACAAACACAACAAACACAACACAACACAACAAACACACCACAACACAACACAACATAACAAACACAACACAACACACACAACAAACACAACACAACACAACAAACACAACACAACACAACAAACACAACACAACACAACACAACAAACACAACACAACACAACACAACACAACACAACAAACACAACACAACAAACACAACACAGCAAACACAACACAACACAACAAACACAACAAACACAACACAACAAACACACCACAACACAACACAACATAACAAACACAACACAACACACACAACAAACACAACACAACACAACAAACACAACACAACACAACAAACACAACACAACACAGCAAACACAACACAACACAACAAACACAACACAACACAACACAACAAACACAACGCAACACAACACGAAACAACACAACAAACACAACACAACACAACACGGCACAACACAACAAACACAACACATCACAACACAACAAACACAACACAACAAACACAACAAACACAACACAACAAACACAACACAACACAACACGACACAACACAACAAACACAACACAACATGACAACACAACAAACACAACACAACACAACAAACACAACAAACACAGGACAACAAACACAACGAACACAACAAACACAACACAGCTAACACAACACAACACAACAAACACAACACAACACAACAAACACAACACAACAAACACACCACAACACAACAAACACATCAAACACAACACAACACAACAAACACAATGAACACAACACACACAACACAACATAACAAACACAACACAACACAACAAACACAACACAACATAACAAACACAACACAACAAACACAACACAACACAACAAACACAACACAACAAACACAACAAAGACAACACAACAAACACAACACAACACATCATAACAAACACAACACAACACAACAAACACAACACAACAAACACAACACAACAAACACAACACAAAACACAAAACAAACACAACACAACACAACAAACACAACACAACAAACATAACACAACAAACTCACAACACAACAAACACAACAAACACAACACAACAAACATAACACAACACAACACAACACAACAAACACAACACAACAAACATAACACAACACAACACACACAACAAACACAACACAACAAACATAACACAACACAACACACACAACAAACACAACACAACAAACATAACACAACAAACTCACAACACAACACAACACAACAAACAAAACAAACACAACACAACACAACACAACACAACAAACACAACACAACACAACAAACACAACAAACACAACACAACACAACAAACACACCACAACACAACAAACACAACAAACACAACACAACAAACACAACGAACACAACACAACACAACAAGCACAACACAACACAACAAACACAACACAACAAACACAACACAACACAACAAACACAACAAACACAACACAACACAACAAACACAACACAACACAACAAACACAACACAACACAACACAACACAACACAACAAACACAACACAACACAACACAACACAACACAACACAACAAACACAACACAACACATCAAACAGAACATAACACAACACAACAATCACAACACAACAATTACAACACAACACAACACAACAAACACAAAAAACACAACACAGCACAACAAACACAACACAACACATCAAACACAACAAACACAACACAACATGACAACACAACAAACACAACACAACACAACAAACACAACAAACACAACACAACAAACACAACCCAACACAGGACAACAAACACAACAAACACAACACAGCAAACACAACACAACACAACAAACACAAGACAACACAACACAACAAACACAACACAACACGACCAGACACAACACAACAAACACAACACATCACAACACAACAAAATAAACACAACACAGCACAACAAACACAACACAACACAACACAACACATCAAATAGAACACAACACAACACAACAAACACAACCCAACACAACAAACACAACACAACAAACACAACACAACACAACACAACAAACACAACAAACTCAACACAAACTCAAAACACAACAAACACAACACAACACACACAACATAACAAACACAACACAACACAACAAACACAACACAACACAACACAACACAACAAACACGACACAACAAACACAACAAACACAACACAACACAACAAACACAGCACAACACATCTAATAGAACACAACACAACACAACAAACACAACCCAACACAACAAACACAACACAACAAACACAGCACAACAAACACAGCACAACAAACACAACACAACACAACAAACACAACAAACACAACAAGCACAACAAACACAACACAACACAACAAACACAACACAACAAACACAACACAACACAACAAACACAACACACACAACACAACACAACACAACAAACACAACAAACACAACACAACAAACACAACACAACAAACTACTGTAGGCTAAATGGGTGGAGCTAAACTGCTGTAGACTGAATGGGTGGAGTTAAACTGCTGTAGACTGAATGGGTGGAGTTAAACTGCTGTAGACTGAATGGGAGGAGCTAAACTGCTGTATGCTGAATGGGTGGAGCTAAACTGTGTGCAGTCTTTGCAGTAGCTCCTGGTTGTGTATTAGTTTTTTCTCTTTAACTCTTTAATAGTTTTGTACAAATTTATTTCTGTTGTAAATTATTATTAGTGTTTATTCTTATACACAACCAGCCGCTACTGTAACAACTACAATCAATAAATCAATAAACTATTTCTGATTCTGATTCTGATTCTGACTTTGATTCTGATTCTACTCCAGGTGAGGGGAGGAAGTGGAGAAGTGTATTAGTCTAGTCAAAGAGAAGCTACTTTTATGCACGGTTTGAGGTTCAGAACAACACGTTGGTGAGCAGGATCACACCCAAGATCACACCCAAGATCACACCCAAGATCACACCCAAGCCAGACGAGCAGGCGCTGTGCCTGACTGCAGTGGACGTGAGGAAAACTCTGCGCAGAGTCAACCCACGGAAAGCTGCAGGACCAGACAACATCCCTGGCAGAGTGCTCAGAGAGTGTGCAGACCAGTTGACAGATGTTCTCACGGACATCTTCAACGTCTCCCTGCGCAGCTCCACTGTCCCAACGTGCCTCAAGAACACCACCATCGTCCCCATGCCGAAGAAGTCCACGGTGTCCTGCCTCAATGGTAGTGTACTGAGTCCTCTGTTCACCCTGCTGACTCATGACTGTGTTGCGAAACACAGTTCTAACAGCATCATAAAGTTCGCCGATGATACAACTGTGCTGGGTCTCATCAGCAAAGGCGACGAGTCAGCATACAGGGAGGAGCGTACAGCAGCTGACAGACTGGTGTACAGTCAACAACCTTCACTGGAATGTAGAGAAGACCAAGGAAAATGGTTGTTGACTTCAGGAAATCAAGGACCGGACCACTCTCCGCTTAACATCAACGGCTCCTCTGTGGAGATCGTTAAGAGCACCAAGTTCCTTGGTGTCCACCTAGCGGAGAACCTCACCTGGTCCCTGAACACCAGCTCTACAGCCAAGAAACCCCAGCAGCGTCTCTACTTTCCTCCCCGGAAGCTGAGAAAGGCCCGTCTCCCTCCACCCATCCTCACCCTCTTCTATAGGGGAACCATAGAGAGCATCCTAAGCAGCTGCATCACTGCCTGGTTTGGGACCTGCACAGCCTCTGACCGCAAGTCCTCCAACGCATTGTGAGGACAGCTGAGAGTCTCTCTCCCCTCCGTCTTGGACATTTTACACCACCCCGCTGCATCCCGCAAAGCAACCAGCATTGTGTATGAACCCCACCCACCCTTCACACAGACTGTTCTCCCTCCTGCCATCAGGAAGAAGGTACCGCAGCGTCCGGTCCAACACGACCAACAGCTTCTTCCCCCAAGACTTCAGACACTCTCTCATCTCTCTCTCTACTCTCTCTCTCTCTCTTATCTCACTCACTCTCTCTCTCTCTCTCTCTCTCTCTCTCTCTCTCTCTTTATCTCACTCTCTCTCTCTCTACTCTCTCTCTACTCTCTCTCTCTCTCTCTCTCCTCTACTCTCTCCTCTCTCTCTCTCTCTCTCTCTCTCTCAGTCTCTCTCTCTCACTCTCTCTCTCTCTCTCTCTCTACACTCTCTACACTCTCTCTACTCTCTCTCTCTCTCTCTCACTCTCTCTCTCTACCTCTCTCTCTACACTCTCTCTACTCTCTCTCTCTCTCTCTCTCTCTCTCTCTGTATCTCTCTCTCTGTATCTCTCTCTCTCTCTCTCTCTCTCTCTCTCACTCTCTCTCTCTACCTCTCTCTACACTCACTCTCTCTACACTCACTCTCACTCTCACTCTCTCTACTCTCTCTCTCTCTCATCTCTCACTCTCTCACTCTCTCTACTCTCTCTCTCTCTCTCAATCTCTCACTCTCTCTACTCTCTCTCTCTCTCTTCTCTCTCTCTCTCTCTCTCTCTCTCTCTCTACTCTCTCTCTCTCTCTACTCTCTCTCTCTCTCTCTCTCTCTCTACTCTCTCTCTCTCTCTCTCTCTCTCTCTGTATCTCTCTCTCTCTCTCTCTCTCTCTCACTCTCTCTCTCTACCTCTCTCTACACTCACTCTCTCTCTCACTCTCTCACTCTCTACTCTCTCTCTCTACTCTCTCTCTCACTCTCTCTCTCTCTCTACTCTCTCTCTCTCTCTCTCTCTCTCTCTACTCTCTCTTTATCTCTCTCTCTCTCTCCCTCTCTCTCTCTCTCTCTCTCGTCATCTCTCTCTCTCTCTCTCTCTCTCTCTCTCTCTCTCTCTACTCTCTCTTTATCTCTCTACTCTCTCTCTCTCTCTACTCTCTCACTCTCTCTCTCTACTCTCTCACTCTCTCTATCTCTATCTTTCTCTCTCTCTCTCTCTCTCACTCTCTCTCTCTCTCTGACCTCTCTCTCTCATCTCTCTCTCTCATCTCTCTCTCTCTCTCTCTCTCTCTCTCTCTCACTCTCTCTCTCTCTCTCACTCTCTCACTCTCTCTACTCTCTCTCTCTCTCTCTCTCTCTCTCTCACTCTCTCTACTCTCTCTCTCTCTCTCTCTCTCTCTATCTTTCTCTCTCTCTCTGTGTCTCTGTCTCTCTCTCTCTGTCTCTCTCTCTCTCTCTCTCTCTCTCTCTGTCTCTCTCTCTCTGTCTCTCTCTCTCTCTCTCTCTCTCTCTACTCTCTCTCTCTCTCTGTCTCTCTCTCTCTCTCTGTCTCTCTCTCTCTGTCTCTCTCTCTCTCTCTCTACTCTCTCTTTCTCTCTCTCTACTCTCTCTCTCTCTCTCTCTCTCTCTCTCTCTCTACTCTCTGTCTCTGTCTCTCTCTCTCTCTCTCTGTATCTCTCTCACTCTCTCTCCCTGTATCTCTCTCTCTGTATCTCTCTCTCTCTCTCTCTCTCTCTCTCTCTCACTCTCTCACTCTCTCTACTCTCTCTCTCTCTCTCTCTCTCACTCTCTCTACTCTCTCGCTCTCTCTATCTCTCTCTCTCTCTCTGTGTCTCTCTGTCTCTCTCTCTCTGTCTCTCTCTCTCTCTCTCTCTGTGTCTCTCTGTCTCTCTCTCTCTGTCTCTCTCTCTCTCTCTGTCTCTCTCTCTCTCTCTCTCTCTACTCTCTCTCTCTCTCTCTCTCTACTCTATCTCTCTCTACTCTCTCTCTCTCTCTCTCACTCTCTTTCTCTCTACTCTCTGTCTCTGTCTCTCTCTCTCTGTATCTCTCTCTCTCACACACACTCTCTTCCTCTCTCTCTCTCTCTCTGTATCTCTCTCACTCATCATTTACCCCCAGATAAAAAAGGGAAGCATTTTTGCACAAAGCATTGCACGAATAACTCTATTTATTACACACTACACAATTTACACACTACCAGCAATTATTTATTCTCAGTCTGTACTGTGTTGTGTTGTGTCTGTACTGTGTTGTGTTCTGTCTGTACTGTGTTGTGTTGTGTCTGTACTGTGTTGTGTTCTGTCTGTACTGTGTTGTGTTCTGTCTGTACTGTGTTGTGTTGTGTTGTCTGTACTGTGTTGTGTTCTGTCTGTACTGTGTTGTGTTCTGTCTGTACTGTGTTGTGTTGTGTTGTGTTGTCTGTACTGTGTTGTGTTGTCTGTACTGTGTTGTGTTCTGTCTGTACTGTGTTGTGTTCTGTCTGTACTGTGTTGTGTCTGTACTGTGTTTTGTTGTCTGTACTGTGTTGTGTTGTCTGTACTGTGTTGTGTTGTGTTGTACTGTGTTGTGTTGTCTGTACTGTGTTGTGTTGTCTGTACTGTGTTGTGTTGTCTGTACTGTGTTGTGTTGTGTTGTACTGTGTTGTGTTGTCTGTACTGTGTTGTGTTGTCTGTACTGTGTTGTGTTGTGTCTGTACTGTGTTGTGTTGTCTGTACTGTGTTGTGTTGTCTGTACTGTGTTGTGTTGTCTGTACTGTGTTGTGTTCTGTCTGTACTGTGTTGTGTTGTGTCTGTACTGTGTTGTATTGTCTGTACTGTGTTGTGTTCTGTCTGTACTGTGTTGTGTTGTCTGTACTGTGTTGTGTTGTGTCTGTACTGTGTTGTGTTCTGTCTGTACTGTGTTATGTTGTCTGTACTGTGTTGTGTTCAGTCTGTACTGTGTTGTGTTGTGTCTGTACTGTGTTGTGTTGTGTCTGTACTGTGTTGTGTTGTGTCTGTACTGTGTTGTGTTCTGTCTGTACTGTGTTGTGTCTGTACTGTGTTGTGTTGTGTCTGTACTGTGTTGTGTTCTGTCTGTACTGTGTTGTGTTCTGTCTGTACTGTGTTCTGTCTGTACTGTGTTGTGTTCTGTCTGTACTGTGTTGTGTCTGTACTGTGTTGTTTTGTCTGTACTGTGTTGTACTGTGTTGTGTCTGTACTGTGTTGTGTTGTGTTGTACTGTGTTGTGTCTGTACTGTGTTGTACTGTGTTGTGTTGTGTCTGTACTGTGTTGTGTTCTGTCTGTAATGTGTTGTGTCTGTACTGTGTTGTGTTCTGTCTCTACTGTGTTGTGTTTTGTCTGTACTGTGTTGTGTTCTGTCTGTACTGTGTTGTGTTCTGTCTGTACTGTGTTCTGTTGTCTGTACTGTGTTGTGTTCTGTCTGTACTGTGTTGTGTTCTCTGTACTGTGTTGTGTTCTCTGTACTGTGTTGTGTTCAGTCTGTACTGTGTTGTGTTGTGTCTGTACTGTGTTGTGTTGTCTGTACAGTGTTGTGTTCTGTCTGTACTGTGTTGTGTTGTCTGTACTGTGTTGTGTTCTGTCTGTTCAGTGTTGTGTTCTGTCTGTACTGCGTTGTGTTCTGTCTGTACTGTGTTGTGTCTGTACTGTGTTGTGTTGTCTGTACTGTGTTGTGTTCTGTCTGTACTGTGTTGTGTTGTCTGTACTGTGTTGTGTTGTCTGTACTGTGTTGTGTTCTGTCTGTACTGTGTTGTGTCTGTACTGTGTTGTGTTGTCTGTACTGTGTTGTGCTGTGTTGTGTCTGTACTGTGTTGTGTTGTACTGTGTTGTGTCTGTACTGTGTTGTACTGTGTTGTGTCTGTACTGTGTTGTGTCTGTACTGTGTTGTGTTCTGTCTGTACTGTGTTGTGTCTGTACTGTGTTGTGTTCTGTCTCTAATGTGTTGTGTTGTGTCTGTACTGTGTTGTGTTCTGTCTGTACTGTGTTGTGTTCTGTCTGTACTGTGTTGTGTTCTGTCTGTACTGTGTTGTGTTGTCTGTACTGTGTTGTGTTCAGTCTGAACTGTATTGTGTTGTCTGTACTGTGTTGTGTTGTCTATACTGTGTTTTATTCTGTCTGTACTGCATTGTGTTCTGTCTGAACTGTGTTATGTTGTCTGTACTGTGTTGTGTTCTGTCTGTACTGTGTTGTGTTCTGTCTGTACTGCGTTGTGTTCTGTCTGTACTGTGTTGTGTCTGTACTGTGTTGTGTTGTCTGTACTGTGTTGTGTTCTGTCTGTACTGTGTTGTGTTGTCTGTACTGTGTTGTGTTCTGTCTGTACTGTGTTGTGTCTGTACTGTGTTGTGTTGTCTGTACTGTGTTGTACTGTGTTGTGTCTGTACTGTGTTGTGTTGTACTGTGTTGTGTCTGTACTGTGTTGTGTCTGTCCTGTGTTGTGTTCTGTCTCTACTGTGTTGTGTTGTGTCTGTACTGTGTTGTGTTCTGTCTGTACTGTGTTGTGTTCTGTCTGTACTGTGTTCTGTTGCCTGTACTGTGTTGTGTTCTGTCTGTACTGTGTTGTGTTCTCTGTACTGGTGTTGTGTTGTCTGTACTGTGTTGTGTTCTGTCTGTACTGTGTTGTGTTGTGTCTGTACTGTGTTGTGTTGTCTGTTACAGTGTTGTGTTCTGTCTGTACTGTGTTGTGTTGTCTGTACTGTGTTGTGTTCTGTCTGTACTGTGTTGTGTTCTGTCTGTACTGTGTTGTCTGTCTGTTTGTGTTGTGTCTGTACTGTGTTGTGTTTGTCTGTACTTGGTTGTGTTCTGTCTGTACTGTGTTGTTTGTCTGTACTGTGTTGTGTTTGTCTGTACTGTGTTGTGTTCTGTCTGTACTGGTTGTGTTGTCGTGTACTGTGTTGTGTTTGTCTGTACTGTGTTTTGTGTCTGTACTGTGTTTTGTTGTCTGTACTGTGTTGTGTTGTCTGTACTGTGTTGTGTTGTGTTGTGTTGTACTGTGTTGTGTTGTCTGTACTGTGTTGTGTTGTGTTGTACTGTGTTGTGTTGTCTGTACTGTGTTGTGTTGTCTGTACTGTGTTGTGTTGTGTTGTACTGTGTTGTGTTGTCTGTACTGTGTTGTGTTGTCTGTACTGTGTTGTGTTGTGTCTGTACTGTGTTTTGTTGTCTGTACTGTGTTGTGTTCTGTCTGTACTGTGTTGTGTTGTGTCTGTACTGTGTTGTGTTGTGTCTGTACTGTGTTGTGTTCTGTCTGTACTGTGTTGTGTTGTCTGTACTGTGTTGTGTTGTGTCTGTACTGTGTTGTGTTCTGTCTGTACTGTGTTGTGTTGTCTGTACTGTGTTGTGTTCAGTCTGTACTGTGTTGTGTTGTGTCTGTACTGTGTTGTGTTCTGTCTGTACTGTGTTGTGTTGTGTCTGTACTGTGTTGTGTTCTGTCTGTACTGTGTTGTGTCTGTACTGTGTTGTGTTGTGTCTGTACTGTGTTGTGTTCTGTCTGTACTGTGTTGTGTTGTCTGTACTGTGTTGTGTTTGTCTGTACTGGTTGTGTTCTGTCTGTACTGTGTTGTGTCTGTACTGTGTTGTGTTGTCTGTACTGTGTTGTGTTCTGTCTGTACTGTGTTGTGTTGTCTGTACTGTGTTGTGTTCTGTCTGTACTGTGTTGTGTCTGTACTGTGTTTTGTTGTCTGTACTGTGTTGTGTTGTCTGTACTGTGTTGTGTTGTGTTGTGTTGTACTGTGTTGTGTTGTCTGTACTGTGTTGTGTTGTGTTGTACTGTGTTGTGTTGTCTGTACTGTGTTGTGTTGTCTGTACTGTGTTGTGTTGTGTCTGTACTGTGTTGTGTTGTCTGTACTGTGTTGTGTTCTGTCTGTACTGTGTTGTGTTGTACTGTGTTGTGTGTACTGTGTTGTGTTCTGTCTGTACTGTGTTGTGTCTGTACTGTGTTGTGTTCTGTCTGTACTGTGTTGTGTTTGTCTGTACTGTGTTGTGTTGTCTGTACTGTGTTGTGTTGTCTGTACTGTGTTGTGTTTGTCTGTACTGTGTTGTGTTGTCTGTACTGTGTTGTGTTGTCTGTACTGTGTTGTGTTCTGTCTGTACTGTGTTGTGTTTTGTCTGTACTGTGTTGTGTTGTCTGTACTGTGTTGTGTTGTCTGTACTGTGTTGTGTCTGTCTGTACTGTGTTGTGTGTGTCTGTACTGTGTTGTGTTGTCTGTACTGTGTTGTGTTGTCTTGTACTGTGTTTGTGTTGTCTGTACTGTGTTTGTGTTCTGTCTGTACTGTGTTGTGTTGTGTCTGTACTGTGTTGTGTCTGTACTGTGTTGTGTTCTGTCTGTACTGTGTTGTGTTGTGTTGTCTGTACTGTGTTGTGTTGTGTCTGTACTGTGTTGTGTCTGTACTGTGTTGTGTTTTCTGTACTGTGTTGTGTTGTCTGTACTGTGTTGTGTTGTCTGTACTGTGTTGTGTTCTGTCTGTACTGTGTTGTGTTGTCTGTACTGTGTTGTGTTCTGTCTGTACTGTGTTGTGTTGTCTGTACTGTGTTGTGTTTGTCTGTACTGTGTTGTGTTGTTGTGTTGTGTTGTCTGTACTGTGTTGTGTTGTGTCTGTACTGTGTTGTGTTGTCTGTACTGTGTTGTGTTGTCTGTACTGTGTGTTGTGTCTGTACTGTGTTGTGTTGTCTGTACTGTGTTGTGTTCTGTCTGTACTGTGTTGTGTTGTGTCTGTACTGTGTTGTGTTGTGTGTACCGTGTTGTGTTCTGTCTGTACTTTGTTCTGTCTGTACTGTGTTGTGTTGTCTGTACTGTGTTGTGTTCTGTCTGTACTGTGTTGTGTTGTCTGTACTGTGTTGTGTTCTGTCTGTACTGTGTTCTGTTGTCTGTACTGTGTTGTGTTCTGTCTGTACTGTGTTGTGTTGTCTGTACTGTGTTGTGTTCAGTCTGTACTGTGTTGTGTTGTGTCTGTACTGTGTTGTGTTGTCTGTACTGTGTTGTGTTGTCTGTACTGTGTTGTGTCTGTACTGTGTTGTGTTGTCTGTACTGTGTTGTGTTCTGTCTGTACTGTGTTGTGTTGTGTCTGTACTGTGTTGTGTTGTGTGTACCGTGTTGTGTTCTGTCTGTACTTTGTTCTGTCTGTACTGTGTTGTGTTGTCTGTACTGTACTGTGTTGTGTCTGTACTGTGTTGTGTTGTCTGTACTGTGTTGTACTGTGTTGTGTCTGTACTGTGTTGTGTTGTGTTGTACTGTGTTGTGTCTGTACTGTGTTGTACTGTGTTGTGTCTGTACTGTGTTGTGTTGTGTCTGTACTGTGTTGTGTTCTGTCTGTACTGTGTTGTGTTTGTACTGTGTTGTGTTGTCTGTACTGTGTTGTGTTCTGTCTGTACTGTGTTGTGTTGTCTGTACTGTGTTGTGTTCTGTCTGTACTGTGTTCTGTTGTCTGTACTGTGTTGTGTTCTGTCTGTACTGTGTTGTGTTGTCTGTACTGTGTTGTGTTCAGTCTGTACTGTGTTGTGTTGTGTCTGTACTGTGTTGTGTTGTCTGTACTGTGTTGTGTTGTCTGTACTGTGTTGTGTCTGTACTGTGTTGTGTTGTCTGTACTGTGTTGTGTTCTGTCTGTACTGTGTTGTGTTGTGTCTGTACTGTGTGTGTTGTGTGTACCGTGTTGTGTTCTGTCTGTACTTTGTTCTGTCTGTACTGTGTTGTGTTGTCTGTACTGTACTGTGTTGTGTCTGTACTGTGTTGTGTTGTCTGTACTGTGTTGTACTGTGTTGTGTCTGTACTGTGTTGTGTTGTGTTGTACTGTGTTGTGTCTGTACTGTGTTGTACTGTGTTGTGTCTGTACTGTGTTGTGTTGTGTCTGTACTGTGTTGTGTTCTGTCTGTACTGTGTTGTGTCTGTACTGTGTTGTGTTCTGTCTCTACTGTGTTGTGTTGTGTCTGTACTGTGTTGTGTTCTGTCTGTACTGTGTTGTGTTGTGTCTGTACTGTGTTGTGTTCTGTCTGTACTGTGTTGTGTCTGTACTGTGTTGTGTTGTGTCTGTACTGTGTTGTGTTCTGTCTGTACTGTGTTGTGTTGTCTGTACTGTGTTGTGTTGTCTGTACTGCGTTGTGTTCTGTCTGTACTGTGTTGTGTCTGTACTGTGTTGTGTTGTCTGTACTGTGTTGTGTTCTGTCTGTACTGTGTTGTGTTGTCTGTACTGTGTTGTGTTCTGTCTGTACTGTGTTGTGTTCTGTCTGTACTGTGTTGTGTCTGTACTGTGTTGTGTTGTCTGTACTGTGTTGTGTTGTGTTGTGTTGTACTGTGTTGTGTTGTCTGTACTGTGTTGTGTTGTGTCTGTACTGTGTTGTTTTGTCTGTACTGTGTTGTGTTCTGTCTTTACTGTGTTGTGTTGTGTCTGTACTGTGTTGTGTTGTGTCTGTACTGTGTTGTGTTGTCTGTACTGTGTTGTGTTGTGTCTGTACTGTGTTGTGTTCTGTCTGTACTGTGTTGTGTTGTGTCTGTACTGTGTTGTGTTCTGTCTGTACTGTGTTGTGTTGTGTCTGTACTGTGTTGTGTTGTCTGTACTGTGTTGTGTTGTGTCTGTACTGTGTTGTGTTGTCTGTACTGTGTTGTGTTGTGTCTGTACTGTGTTGTGTTGTGTCTGTACTGTGTTGTGTTGTCTGTACGGTGTTGTGTTGTGTCTGTACTGTGTTGTGTTGTGTTGTGTTGTGTTG
Source organism: Megaleporinus macrocephalus (assembly GCA_021613375.1). Taxonomy (NCBI): domain Eukaryota; kingdom Metazoa; phylum Chordata; class Actinopteri; order Characiformes; family Anostomidae; genus Megaleporinus; species Megaleporinus macrocephalus. The sequence continues at coordinate 36,891,339 of CM038718.1, forward strand.
TGTTGTGTCTGTATGTACTGTCTATGTTGCTCCATGGTTCTGGAGGAACGTTGTTTCGTTTCACTGTGTACTCTGTATGTAGTTGAAATGACAATAAAACCCACTTGACTTGACTTGAAAGCTCTGAAATGATTTACTGTGTTCGAGCGCCATCTACTGACCCAACCCACAAAGAGTCCATAAGCTAAATGAACAATATCTTAACAAACTTTTTAATTTTTATTTACTATTTTAACAAATAAACTGGTTCAATCCAGAAGTAATTCCAGCCTGTCTGAGTACAAACCAGGAGCGGAACCATTCAGATTAATTTACCAGTTATTATTATTATTATTATTATTATTATTATTACTACTACTATCTAATAGCAACCAAACTAGAGGCTATCTCTCAAATTAGATAGATAGATAGATAGATAGATAGATAGATAGATAGATAGATAGATAGATCTATCTGGGCTCTAATGGTTTTAATACACCCACAGTATGAAACCTGGACTGGTTTAATATTGAAGTTGTTAAAAGACTTTTATTTTGAATTGTGTGGGGCGGAAGTTCGGCTTTTGACGCGGTGTTGACTCTGTGCTGTGAGATCTGCGCTAATAAACATTTCCAGAGATTTAAAATAATTTAGATGATTTTTAGATGATTTTTAGGTGATTTAGTTTATGTAGGTGATTTAGGTGAGAAGAGAGGGAACGTTCGGAGGATCAGGAGGTAAAATCACTCTCTTATTAAACTCTTATTTACACTCTACCCTGTAACGCTAATGCTAACGCTGCTAACGCTCAGACTACAGATCAGATTAAAATAATTATTTTATTAGTTTAATTATTTAAATCTGAGAATCTGCAGAGCTGCCAGAGCCCTCAGATATTAATATTACAATATAAATATAATACAATATACAGAATCTATAAACATATACATCATACTGTTGATCAGATCAGATCAGACGGTTGGAGTCAGTGGTTCTCTGTGTCTGATTAATTTGTGCAGATAGTTAAATGTGCGCGCGCTGTATGTGGGTTATTATTAATATTCTGCAGTTTATATACCATAAACATTAAAACCTGTAGAAACTGATATACGCAGCGCTCTGCGGTTCAACTGCACCCCCTACCGGATAATTATCGTATTACATATTCTATCTACAGGCAGTAAGTTCACTGTCCACTGTATCAGCTCCACTGACCATACAGGACCTCCACTCACTGTCCACTGTATCAGCTCCACTGACCATACAGGACCTCCACTCACTGTCCACTGTATCAGCTCCACTGACCATACAGGACCTCCACTCACTGTCCACTGTATCAGCTCCACTGACCATACAGGACCTCCACTCACTGTCCACTGTATCAGCTCCACTGACCATACAGGACCTCCACTCACTGACCACTGTATCAGCTCCACTGACCATACAGGACCTCCACTCACTGTCCACTGTATCAGCTCCACTGACCATACAGGAGCTCCACTCACTGTCCACTGTATCAGCTCCACTGACCATACAGGACCTCCACTCACTGTCCACTGTATCAGCTCCACTGACCATACAGGACCTCCACTCACTGTCCACTGTATCAGCTCCACTGACCATACAGGACCTCCACTCACTGTCCACTGTATCAGCTCCACTGACCATACAGGACCTCCACTCACTGTCCACTGTATCAGCTCCACTGACCATACAGGACCTCCACTCACTGTCCACTGTATCAGCTCCACTGACCATACAGGACCTCCACTCACTGTCCACTGTATCAGCTCCACTGACCATACAGGACCTCCACTCACTGTCCACTGTATCAGCTCCACTGACCATACAGGACCTCCACTCACTGTCCACTGTATCAGCTCCACTGACCATACAGGACCTCCACTCACTGTCCACTGTTCTGTGCTCTGTCTGGGTTCTGTAGGTGAACAGGATGCCGTACTTTGGTTCTGAGGAGACGGTGAAGGACCTGAAGAGGGCGCTGTCGAACCCAAATGTCCAGGCTGACCGCCTCCGATATAGAAACTACATCACTCGGGTCATCAGGTCAGTACCACACACACACACACACACACACACACACACACACACACACACACACACTAGGCTGCAGTGAAACACACACTAGTGAACGCACACACACACTAGGAGGTGGTGACCCAGGGGCAGTTGGGGGTTGTCTTGCTCAGGGGCACTGCAGTCGTGTGCTGTTGGTCCAGGGGATTGAACCGGCGACCTTCTGGTCACAAGACCGGACCCCTAACCTGCAGCCCACCACTAGTCAGGTGAGCGTCCAGCCGGCCGTACCTGTGCAGCTCACCTGCTGTTTGTTTGGTATGTACACGGTTACTGATTAACAGCCTGCACTGATTACCTGAGACCTGAAACACTCTGATAACACTCTCTCACTCCTCAACTTTCACTGCTGAACTCTCATTTCCCAACTCTCACTCCTCAACTCTCACTCCTCAACTCTCACTGCTGAACTCTCACTCCCCAACTCTCACTCCCCAACTCTCACTCCTCAACTCTCACTCCCCAACTCTCACTCCTCAACTCTCACTCTTCAACTCTCACTGCTGAACTCTCACTCCCCAACTCTCACTCCCCAACTCTCACTCCCCAACTCTCACTCCTCAACTCTCACTCCCCAACTCTCACTCTTCAACTCTCACTGCTGAACTCTCACTCCTCAACTCTCACTCTTCAACTCTCACTGCTGAACTCTCACTCCTCAACTCTCACTCTTCAACTCTCACTGCTGAACTCTCATTTCCCAACTCTCACTCCTCAACTCTCACTCCTCAACTCTCACTGCTGAACTCTCACTCCCCAACTCTCACTCCTCAACTATCACTCTTCAGCTCTCACTGCTGAACTCTCATTTCCCAACTCTCACTCCCCAACTCTCACTCCCCAACTCTCACTCCCCAACTCTCACTCCTCAACTCTCACTGCTGAACTATCACTGCTGAACTCTCACTTCCCAACTCTCACTCCCCAACTCTCACTCCTCAACTCTCACTGCTGAACTCTCACTCCTCAACTCTCACTGCTGAACTCTCACTCCCCAACTCTCACTCCTCAACTATCACTCTTCAGCTCTCACTGCTGAACTCTCATTTCCCAACTCTCACTCCTCAACTCTCACTCCTCAACTCTCACTCCCCAACTCTCACTCCCCAACTCTCACTCCCCAACTCTCACTCCCCAACTCTCACTCCCCAACTCTCACTCCCCAACTCTCACTGCTGAACTCTCACTGCTGAACTCTCACTTCCCAACTCTCACTCCCCAACTCTCACTCCTCAACTCTCACTGCTGAACTCTCACTCCTCAACTCTCACTGCTGAACTCTCACTCCCCAACTCTCACTCCTCAACTCTCACCCCTCAACTCTCACCCCTCAACTCTCACCCCTCAACTCTCACCCCTCAACTCTCACCCCTCAACTCTCACCCCTCAACTCTCACCCCTCAACTCCCACTGCTAATCTCTCACTCCTCAACTCCCACTGTTGAACTCTCACTCCTGGTCTGTGCTGTGACTCAGGGCGATGACCCAGGGTCTGGATGTGTCCTCTCTGTTCATGGACATGGTGAAGGCCAGTGCTACAGTGGACATTGTCCAGAAGAAGCTGGTCTACCTGTACATGGTCTCCTACGCGGGCCGTAAGCCCGATCTGGCCCTGCTGGCCATCAACACGCTGCGCAAGGACTGCGCTGACCCCAACCCCATGATCCGCGGCCTGGCGCTCAGGAACATGTGCAACTTCAGGTCAGTCCGGTTTCTGAGTCCCTGAAACAAATAAACTGATAATCAGATAATCAGATTTAAATCCTAACATTGAATGTTCTGACCGATAACGTGTCTGATACCAAAACTGAGTTTAAATATCCACATATGAAATACAGCGTTTACATTACAAGACAGTTTCTTGCTGAGATCCGATCTCAACTCATTAACGAATGGGCGTTCTCAATAAGGACACATTGTCAAGTATCAGATACGTATCTGATCTGTGAGTGTAGCCAAAGGTCATGTTCAGGCTGCAGAGAGATCGGATTTGTTTCTCAGATCAGACCTTTGAGACGACTCTCCACTCTCGTGTCCAAGCAATTGGATCGGATTTGTGTGTCCAGGTTTTAAAAGGGATGGAGGTGCATCATCTCACCCCAAACACCCGCAGTGATTGTGACGCAAAATCCGATTTGAGCTGCCAGAGCTTCCAGACACATCAGTGAAAATCCAATTCAAATCAAGTTTGCAAAGATTGGATTTTAGATGTTTTGTTCACTGTCTAGACGAACTGAAATTAATCTAGAGGTGCCAAAACTGTTCATAAAGGTTCAGATCTGATTTAAAGATATCTGATTTGCGCCTCCACACATCAGATTTGAGCTACTTTAGCCTGCTGACAACTTCGAAGCCTCTAAACTAAAGCAGTGAAGTATTGTGTAGTACTGCTGCCGAGTCCAATAATCTGATCTAAGATTTTCCAGTTTAAAGTGTTTAATTTCGGAGTTCTGATTTGGAGCTGTGGTGTTTTGAACTGTGCAGAGTGAGAAGTTATGAATGAGATTAGACTGTAGCTGCTGGTGATGTTACTAAGAACTGGATTGGATTGCGTTCAGGAGGTTCTGAACCCTGTTCTGTGTGTGTTTAAGGATGCCGGGGATTACTGAATACATCCAGCAGCCCGTCCTCAGCGGCTTGAGGGACAAAGCGTCCTACGTGAGGAGAGTAGCTGTGCTGGGCTGTGCTAAGATGCACAGTCTTCAACCCAACACCGAGACAGGTACAGCACCATAACCCAACACTGAGACAGGTACAGCACCACAACCCAACACCGAGACAGGTACAGCACCACAACCCAACACTGAGACAGGTACAGCACCACAACCCAACACCGAGACAGGTACAGCACCACAACCCAACACCGAGACAGGTACAGCACCACAACCCAACACCGAGACAGGTACAGCACCACAACCCAACACCGAGATAGGTACAGCACCACAACCCAACACTGAGACAGGTACAGCACCACAACCCAACACCGAGACAGGTACAGCACCACACCCAACACTGAGACAGGTACAGCACCACAACCCAACACTGAGACAGGTACAGCACCACAACCCAACACCGAGACAGGTACAGCACCACACCCAACACTGAGACAGGTACAGCACCACAACCCAACACCGAGACAGGTACAGCACCACAACCCAACATCGAGACAGGTACAGCACCACAACCCAACATCGAGACAGGTTCAGCACCACAACCCAACACTGAGACAGGTACAGCACCACAACCCAACACCGAGACAGGTACAGCACTACAACCCAACACTGAGACAGGTACAGCACCACAACCCAACACTGAGACAGGTACAGCACCACAACCCAACACTGAGACAGGTACAGCACCACAACCCAACACCGAGACAGGTACAGCACCACAACCCAACACTGAGACAGGTACAGCACCACAACCCAACACCGAGACAGGTACAGCACCACAACCCAACACTGAGACAGGTACAGCACCACAACCCAACACCGAGACAGGTACAGCACCACAACCCAACACCGAGACAGGTACAGCACCACAACCCAACACTGAGACAGGTACAGCACCACAACCCAACACCGAGACAGGTACAGCACCACAACCCAACACCGAGACAGGTACAGCACCACAACCCAACACCGAGACAGGTACAGCACCACAACCCAACACCGAGACAGGTACAGCACCACAACCCAACACTGAGACAGGTACAGCACCACAACCCAACACCGAGACAGGTACAGCACCACAACCCAACACCGAGACAGGTACAGCACCACAACCCAACACCGAGATAGGTACAGCACCACAACCCAACACTGAGACAGGTACAGCACCACAACCCAACACCGAGACAGGTACAGCACCACACCCAACACTGAGACAGGTACAGCACCACAACCCAACACTGAGACAGGTACAGCACCACAACCCAACACCGAGACAGGTACAGCACCACACCCAACACTGAGACAGGTACAGCACCACAACCCAACACCGAGACAGGTACAGCACCACAACCCAACATCGAGACAGGTACAGCACCACAACCCAACATCGAGACAGGTTCAGCACCACAACCCAACACTGAGACAGGTACAGCACCACAACCCAACACCGAGACAGGTACAGCACTACAACCCAACACTGAGACAGGTACAGCACCACAACCCAACACTGAGACAGGTACAGCACCACAACCCAACACTGAGACAGGTACAGCACCACAACCCAACACCGAGACAGGTACAGCACCACAACCCAACACTGAGACAGGTACAGCACCACAACCCAACACCGAGACAGGTACAGCACCACAACCCAACACTGAGACAGGTACAGCACCACAACCCAACACCGAGACAGGTACAGCACCACAACCCAACACTGAGACAGGTACAGCACCACAACCCAACACCGAGACAGGTACAGCACCACAACCCAACACTGAGACAGGTACAGCACCACAACCCAACACTGAGACAGGTACAGCACCACAACCCAACACCGAGACAGGTACAGCACCACAACCCAACACTGAGACAGGTACAGCACCACAACCCAACACCGAGACAGGTACAGCACCACAACCCAACACCGAGACAGGTACAGCACCACAACCCAACACCGAGACAGGTACAGCACCACAACCCAACACCGAGACAGGTACAGCACCACAACCCAACACCGAGACAGGTACAGCACCACAACCCAACACTGAGACAGGTACAGCACCACAACCCAACACTGAGACAGGTACAGCACCACAGTCTCAGAGTTACTTGGCTGTGATTGGCTGATGGAGTTCAAATGGACCAGTGATTGGTTACCTCACACTTTTTTCAAACCTGACCCTTTCCGTAACATTCCTGTCCCGCCTCGTGATTTCCCCAAACTGGAGACTCCTTCAGGTCGGTCAGCGTTCTGTTCTAATTACCCCGCCAGGGTTTCTCAGAGCCCTCAGTCTCGCCGGCTGTGCCTCGGTCTACACTCTGGCCTCAGACTGGGGCTGTTCGGTCTCTCGTAGACTTCCTAACATGGTTTCAGACAGCGTCTGACGTATGGGAGACGGGTGGGAGTCGTAACACCCCTAGCTGGTGTCCCTGGTTTGGTGTAAATCAGGACGTTCTCTGGTCTGAGGTGTAAACAGGACGCTGGTCTGAAACATACAGGCGAAAGTAATTGGACAGTGTTGAGGCGGACCAGGGCGGGGCAGGTTGTAACACAGCAGGACCTGAAGTCACACAAACTCATTCAGTGAACGTTCTGGAAGTTCGTCCTCGTCGTTCTTGCTCGTGTTATTAGTGTGCAGCAGACCGTTACAGGAACTACACACTTAATCTTCTACACCGGACATTTCATCACTTCACCAGTTCACAATGATAATAGTACAGGTGTAATAGTACTGGGCTAATAGTACGGGGGTAATAGTACAGGTGTAATAGTACTGGGCTAATAGTACGGGTGTAATAGTACAGGTGTAATAGTACTGGGCTAATAGTACAGGTGTAATAGTACTGGGCTAATAGTACGGGTGTAATAGTACAGGTGTAATAGTACTGGGCTAATAGTACAGGTGTAATAGTACGGGGGTAATAGTACTGGGCTAATAGTACGGGTGTAATAGTACGGGGGTAATAGTACTGGGCTAATAGTACGGTTGTAATAGTACAGGTGTAATAGTACTGGGCTAATAGTACGGGGGTAATAGTACAGGTGTAATAGTACTGGGCTAATAGTACGGGTGTAATAGTACAGGTGTAATAGTACGGGTGTAATAGTACGGGGGTAATAGTACTGGGCTAATAGTACGGGGGTAATAGTACTGGGCTAATAGTACGGGTGTAATAGTACAGGTGTAATAGTACTGGGCTAATAGTACGGGGGTAATAGTACGGGTGTAATAGTACGGGGGTAATAGTACTGGGCTAATAGTACAGGTGTAATAGTACAGGTGTAATAGTACTGGGCTAATAGTACGGGTGTAATAGTACAGGTGTGATTGTACTGGGCTAATAGTACAGGTGTAATGGTACGAGGGTAATAGTACTGGGCTAATAGTACGGGTGTAATGGTACGGGGGTAATAGTACTGGGCTAATAGTACGGGTGTAATGGTACGGGGGTAATAGTACTGGGCTAATAGTACAGGTGTAATGGTACGGGGGTAATAGTACTGGGCTAATAGTACAGGTGTAATAGTACTGGGCTAATAGTACGGGTGTAATGGTACAGGGGTAATAGTACTGGGCTAATAGTACGGGTGTAATAGTACTGGGCTAATAGTACAGGTGTAATAGTACTGGGCTAATAGTACGGGTGTAATGGTACAGGGGTAATAGTACGGGGGTAATAGTACTGGGCTAATAGTACGGGTGTAATGGTACAGGTGTAATAGTACTGGGCTAATAGTACGGGTGTAAGTACAGGTGTAATAGTACTGGGCTAATAGTATGGGTGTAATAGTACAGGTGTAATGGTACGGGGGTAATAGTACTGGGCTAATAGTACAGGTGTAATGGTACGAGGGTAATAGTACTGGGCTAATAGTACAGGTGTAATAATACTGGGCTAATAGTACAGGTGTAATGGTACGGGGGTAATAGAACTGGGCTAATAGTACGGGTGTAATGGTACGGGGGTAATAGTACTGGGCTAATAGTACGGGTGTAATGGTACGGGGGTAATAGTACTGGGCTAATAGTACAGGTGTAATAGTACTGGGCTAATAGTACGGGTGTAATGGTCCGGGGGTAATAGTACTGGGCTAATAGTACGGGTGTAATGGTACAGGGGTAATAGTACTGGGCTAATAGTACAGGTGTAATAGTACTGGGCTAATAGTACGGGTGTAATGGTACAGGGGTAATAGTACTGGGCTAATAGTACGGGTGTAATGGTACGGGGGTAATAGTACTGGGCTAATAGTACAGGTGTAATAGTACTGGGCTAATAGTACGGGTGTAATGGTCCGGGGGTAATAGTACTGGGCTAATAGTACGGGTGTAATGGTACGGGGGTAATAGTACTGGGCTAATAGTACGGGTGTAATGGTACAGGGGTAATAGTACTGGGTTAATAGTACAGGTGTAATAGTACTGGGCTAATAGTACGGGTGTAATGGTACGGGGTAATAGTACTGGGCTAATAGTACGGGTGTAATGGTACGGGGGTAATAGTACAGGTGTAATAGTACTGGGCTAATAGTACAGGTGTAATAGTACTGGGCTAATAGTACGGGTGTAATAGTACGGGGGTAATAGTACTGGGCTAATAGTACGGGTGTAATGGTACGGGGGTAATAGTACTGGGCTAATAGTACGGGGGTAATAGTACGGGGGTAATAGTACTGGGCTAATAGTACGAGTGTAATAGTACGGGGGTAATAGTACTGGGCTAATAGTACTGGGCTAATAGTACGGGGGTAATAGTACTGGGCTAATAGTACGGGTGTAATGGTACGGGGGTAATAGTACAGGTGTAATAGTACTGGGCTAATAGTACAGGTGTAATAGTACGGGTGTAATAGTACTGGGCTAATAGTACGGGTGTAATGGTACGGGGGTAATAGTACAGGTGTAATAGTACTGGGCTAATAGTACAGGTGTAATAGTACTGCGCTAATAGTACGGGTGTAATAGTACGGGGGTAATAGTACTGGGCTAATAGTACGGGTGTAATGGTACGGGGGTAATAGTACTGGGCTAATAGTACGGGGGTAATAGTACGGGGCTAATAGTACGGGTGTAATGGTACGGGGGTAATAGTACTGGGCTAATAGTACGGGGGTAATAGTACGGGGGTAATAGTACGGGGCTAATAGTACGGGTGTAATGGTACGTGGGTAATAGTACTGGGCTAATAGTACAGGTGTAATAGTACTGGGCTAATAGTACGGGTGTAATGGTACGGGGGTAATAGTACGGGGCTAATAGTACGGGTATAATGGTATGGGGGTAATAGTACGGGGGTAATAGTACTGGGCTAATAGTACGGGGGTAATAGTACGGGGCTAATAGTACGGGTGTAATGGTACGGGGGTAATAGTACGGGGCTAATAGTACGGGGCTAATAGTACGGGGGTAATAGTACGGGGCTAATAGTACGGGTGTAATAGTACGGGGCTAATAGTATGTAACCAAAGGTACTGGGTAATGATAAGGGGCTAGTTGTATAAGGCTAGTAGCAGCTGTGTGATGACTCTGCAGATCCCAGTGTGGTGAACGAGCTGTACGCACTGCTGAGGGACCCTGACCCCGTCGTCATGGTGAACTGCCTCCGAGCGCTGGAGGAGATCCTGCGAGACGAGGGGGGAGTGGTTATCAACAAGCCAATCGCGCATCACCTGCTCAACAGGTGAGACTCACCTGACAATCACCAGCTCTGTCTGATACTGGAGGTGTTAGAATTCAGTGACATAGAGATAATCTACATGTCTTTAATGTTGTTACTTTCATAAACAATATATCTTTATAAACAATATATACCATTATAAACAATATATACCATTATAAACAATATATCTTTATAAACAATGTCTTTATAAACAATATATCTTTATAAACAATATATACCATTATAAACAATATATACCATTATAAACAATATATTTTTATAAACAATATATCTTTATAAACAATATTTACCTTTATAAACAATATATACCATTATAAACAATATATACCATTATAAACAATATATCTTTATAAACAATATATCTTTATAAACAATATATACCATTATAAACAATATATCTTTATAAACAATATATACCATTATAAACAATATATCTTTATAAACAATATATCTTTATAAACAATATTTACCTTTATAAACAATATATGCCATTATAAACAATATATACCATTATAAACAATATATCTTTATAAACAATATATACCATTATAAACAATATATCATTATAAACAATGTCTTTATAAACAATATATCTTTATAAATAATATACACCATTATAAACAATATATACCATTATAAACAATATATACCATTATAAACAATATATCTTTATAAACAAAGTCTTTATAAACAATATATCTTTATAAACAATATATACCATTATAAACAATATATCTTTATAAACAATATATCTTTATAAACAATATATCTTTATGAACAATATATACCATTATAAACAATATATACCATAATAAACAATATATACCATTATAAACAATATATCTTTATAAATAATGTATCTTTATAAACAATGTATACCATAATAAACAATATATACCATTATAAACAATATATACCATTATAAACAATATATCTTTATAAACAATGTATACCATAATAAGCAATATATACCATTATAAACAATATATACCATTATAAACAATATATCTTTATAAACAATGTCTTTATAAACAATGTATACCATAATAAACAATATATACCATTATAAACAATATGTCTTTATAAACAATATATACCATTATAAACAATATATACCATAATAAACAATATATACCATTATAAACAATATGTCTTTATAAACAATATATACCATTATAAACAATATATACCATAATAAACAATATATACCATTATAAACAATATATCTTTATAAACAATGTCTTTATAAACAATATATCTTTATAAACAATATATCTTTATAAACAATATATACCATAATAAACGATATATACCATTATAAGCTATATATCTTTATAAACAATATATCTTTATAAACAATATATCGTTATAAACAATATATATTTATAAACAATATATACCATTATAAACGATATATACCATTACAAACAATATATCTTTATAAACAATGTATCTTTATAAACAATGTATACCATAATAAACAATATATACCATTATAAACAATATATACCATTATAAACAATATATCTTTATAAACAGTGTATACCATAATAAACAATATATACCCTTATAAACAATATATACCATTATAAACAATATATCTTTATAAACAATATATCTTTATAAACAATGTATACCATAATAAACAATATATACCATTATAAGCTGTATATCTTTATAAACAATATATCTTTATAAACAATATATCTTTATAAACAATATATACCATAATAAACAATATATACCATTATAAACAATATGTCTTTATAAACAATATATCTTTATAAACAATATATACCATTATAAACAATATATACCATAATAAACAATATATACCATTATAAACAATATATCTTTATAAACAATGTCTTTATAAACAATATATCTTTATAAACAATATATCTTTATAAACGATATATACCATAATAAACGATATATACCATTATAAGCTATATATCTTTATAAACAATATATCTTTATAAACAACATAGCTGTATAAATAACACCTTTATAGACAACATATACCTTTACCAATATATCTTTATAAGTTGTATATCTGTATGTATATTTATAAAATGACAGTGACCCATTACGCCCACCACCTTATTATCTCCCTCTATGTCCACTCACTGTCCACTGTATCAGCTCCACTGACCATACAGGACCTCCACTCACTGTCCACTGTATCAGCTCCACTGACCATACAGGACCTCCACTCACTGTCCACTGTATCAGCTCCACTGACCATACAGGACCTCCACTCACTGTCCACTGTATCAGCTCCACTGACCATACAGGACCTCCACTCACTGTCCACTGTATCAGCTCCACTGACCATACAGGACCTCCACTCACTGTCCACTGTATCAGCTCCACTGACCATACAGGACCCCCACTCACTGTCCACTGCATCAGCTCCACTGACCATACAGGACCTCCACTCACTGTCCACTGTATCAGCTCCACTGACCATACAGGACCCCCACTCACTGTCCACTGTATCAGCTCCACTGACCATACAGGACCTCCACTCACTGTCCACTGTTTCAGCTCCACTGACCATACAGGAGCTCCACTCACTGTCCACTGTATCAGCTCCACTGACCATACAGGACCTCCACTCACTGTCCACTGTATCAGCTCCACTGACCATACAGGACCTCCACTCACTGTCCACTGTATCAGCTCCACTGACCATACAGGACCTCCACTCACTGTTCACTGCATCAGCTCCACTGACCATACAGGACCTCCACTCACTGTCCACTGTATCAGCTCCACTGACCATACAGGACCTCCACTCACTGTCCACTGTATCAGCTCCACTGACCATACAGGACCTCCACTCACTGTCCACTGTATCAGCTCCACTGACCATACAGGACCCCCACTCACTGTCCACTGTATCAGCTCCACTGACCATACAGGACCTACACTTACAGACTGTAGTTCATCTGATTCTCTGTATACTTTATTACTCTGTTCTTTAATAATCCGTTTATTGTGTTGTGCTGGTGTGAGTGGATCAGACACAGCAGTGCTAGACATTATAATTTGGTGATTATTAGGGTCTGGATCTCAGGCTGTGATGTGATTGGTGTAACACTTCCTGTCCTCTCTAGGATGAAGGATGTGGACAGCTGGGCTCAGAGTGAGGTTCTGACCTACCTCCTTCGTTATCGTCCCCGTAGCGACGACGAGCTGTTTGATGTCCTCAGCCTGCTGGACGAATTCCTCCATAGCGCTCATGCTCCCGTCATGGCTGCGACGCTCCGGCTCTTCCTGCATTTAGCTGCGGCCCACCCGGCCGTGCAGGCCGACGCCCTCCTGCGTGCCCGTGGCCCCCTGCTGGCCACCTGTGGCGCTGCGTCTCGTGAGCTGCGCTTTGCTGGACTGTGTCACGTGCAGCAGGTTCTGCGCAGTCAGCCAGCTCTGTACGGGAACCACTACAAGCGCTTCTTCTGCGGCTACTCGGAACCCGGATACATAAAGTTCCGCAAGATGGAGATCCTGGTGGAGCTGGTGAACGATGAGAACGTGGTTCTGGTTCTGGAGGAGCTGAGGAGCTACTGTACTGATGTCTCTACTGAACTGGCACAGGCTGCTATCTCAGCTATAGGTAACATATACACGGTACTGTGTAGTAACTGTGTAATACACACTGTATTGTAGATATATACTACACTGTCACTGTAAGTCCTATTGAACTACTGTGTTGAAACAGTACTGAGTACTGTGGTTGAGTACAGTGGAGAGTACTGTGGCTGAGTAAAGTGGAGAGTACTGTGGCTGAGTACAGTGGAGAGTACTGTGGTTGAGTACAGGGGAGAGTACAGTGGAGAGTACTGTGGTTGAGTACTGTGGAGAGTACTGTGGCTGAGTACAGTGGAGAGTACTGTGGCTGAGTACAGTGGAGAGTACTGTGGCTGAGTACTGTGGAGAGTACTGTGGCTGAGTACTGTGGAGAGTACTGTGGCTGAGTACAGTGGAGAGTACTGTGGCTGAGTACTGTGGAGAGTACTGTGGCTGAGTACTGTGGAGAGTACTGTGGTTGAGTAGAGGGGAGAGTACAGTGGAGAGTACTGTGGCTGAGTACAGTGGAGAGTACTGTGGCTGAGTACAGTGGAGAGTACTGTGGCTGAGTACAGTGGAGAGTACTGTGGCTGAGTACAGTGGAGAGTACTGTGGCTGAGTACTGTGGAGAGTACTGTGGCTGAGTACTGTGGAGAGTACTGTGGCTGAGTACTGTGGAGAGTACTGTGGTTGAGTACTGTGGAGAGTACTGTGGTTGAGTACTGTGGTTGAGTACTGTGGTTGAGTACAGTGGAGAGTACAGTGGAGAGTACTGTGGCTGAGTACTGTGGAGAGTACTGTGGTTGAGTACTGTGGAGAGTACTGTGGTTGAGTACTGTGGTTGAGTACAGTGGAGAGTACAGTGGAGAGTACTGTGGCTGAGTACAGTGCAGAGTACTGTGGCTGAGTACAGTGGAGAGTACTGTGGCTGAGTACAGGGGAGAGTACTGTGGCTGAGTACAGTGGAGAGTACTGTGGCTGAGTACAGTGGAGAGTACTGTGGCTGAGTACTGTGGAGAGTACTGTGGGAGAGTACTGTGGTTGAGTACAGGGGAGAGTACTGCGGTTGAGTACAGTGGAGAGTACTGTGGCTGAGTACTGTGGTTGAGTACTGTGGCTGAGTACTGTGGAGAGTACTGTGGTTGAGTACTGTGGAGTGTACTGTGGTTGAGTACAGTGGAGAGTACAGTGGAAGAGTACTGTGGTTGAGTACAGTGGAGAGTACTGTGGAGAGTACTGTGGTTGAGTACTGTGGAGAGTACTGTGGTTGAGTACTGTGGAGAGTACTGTGGTTGAGTACTGTGGTTGAGTACAGTGGAGAGTACAGTGGAGAGTACTGTGGCTGAGTACAGTGCAGATTACTGTGGCTGAGTACAGTGGAGAGTACTGTGGCTGAGTACAGGGGAGAGTACTGTGGCTGAGTACAGTGGAGAGTACTGTGGCTGAGTACAGTGGAGAGTACTGTGGTTGAGTACTGTGGTTGAGTACTGTGGTTGAGTACTGTGGTTGAGTACAGTGGAGAGTACTGTGGCTGAGTACTGTGGAGAGTACTGTGGTTGAGTACTGTGGAGAGTACTGTGGTTGAGTACTGTGGTTGAGTACAGTGGAGAGTACAGTGGAGAGTACTGTGGCTGAGTACAGTGCAGAGTACTGTGGCTGAGTACAGTGGAGAGTACTGTGGCTGAGTACAGGGGAGAGTACTGTGGCTGAGTACAGTGGAGAGTACTGTGGCTGAGTACAGTGGAGAGTACTGTGGCTGAGTACTGTGGAGAGTACTGTGGGAGAGTACTGCGGTTGAGTACAGTGGAGAGTACTGCGGCTGAGTACTGTGGTTGAGTACTGTGGTTGAGTACTGTGGCTGAGTACTGTGGTTGAGTACTGTGGTTGAGTACTGTGGAGAGTACTGTGGTTGAGTACAGTGGAGAGTACTGTGGGAGAGTACTGTGGTTGAGTACAGTGGAGAGTACTGTGGAGAGTACTGTGGTTGAGTACTGTGGTTGAGTACTGTGGTTGAGTACTGTGGAGAGTACTGCGGCTGAGTACTGTGGTTGAGTACAGTGGAGAGTACAGTGGAGAGTACTGTGGTTGAGTACAGTGGAGAGTACTGCGGTTGAGTACAGTGGAGAGTACTGTGGTTGAGTACAGTGGAGAGTACTGTGGTTGAGTACAGGGGAGAGTAGAGTGGAGAGTACTATGGTTGAGTACAGGGGAGAGTACAGTGGAGAGTACTCTGGTTGAGTACTGTGGCTGAGTACAGTGGAGAGTACTGTGGCTGAGTACAGTGGAGAGTACAGTGGAGAGGACTGTGGTTGAGTACAGTGGAGAGTACTGTGGCTGAGTACCGTGGAGAGTACTGTGGCTGAGTACAGTGGAGAGTGCTGTGGCTGAGTACTGTGGAGAGTGCTGTGGTTGAGTACTGTGGAGAGTACTGTGGCTGAGTACAGTGGAGAGTACTGTGGCTGAGTACAGTGGAGAGTACTGTGGCTGAGTACAGTGGAGAGTACTGTGGCTGAGTACTGAGGTTGAGTACAGGGGAGAGTACTGTGGCTGAGTACAGTGCAGAGTACTGTGGCTGAGTACTGTGGAGAGTACTGCGGCTGAGTACTGTGGTTGAGTACAGGGGAGAGTACTGTGGCTGAGTACAGTGGAGAGTACTGTGGTTGAGTACAGTGGTGAGTACTGCGGCTGAGTACAGTGGTGAGTACTGCGGCTGAGTACTGTGGTTGAGTACTATGGAGAGTACTGCGGTTGAGTGCTGTGGAGAGTACTGTGGTTGAGTACAGTGGAGAGTACTGCGGCTGAGTACTGTGGTTGAGTACTGTGGAGAGTACTGTGGAGAGTACTGTGGTTGAGTACTGTGGAGAGTACTGTGGAGAGTACTGTGGTTGAGTACTGTGGTTGAGTACTGTGCTTGAGTACTGTGGTTGAGTACTGTGGTTGAGTACTGTGGTTGAGTACTGTGGAGAGTACTGTGGTTGAGTACTGTGGTTGAGTACTGTGGTTGAGTACTGTGGAGAGTACAGTGGTTGAGTACTGTGGAGAGTACTGTGGTTGAGTACTGTGGTTGAGTACTGTGGTTGAGTACTGTGGTTGAGTACTGTGGAGAGTACTGTGGTTGAGTACTGTGGTTGAGTACTGTGGAGAGTACTGTGGAGAGTACTGTGGTTGAGTACTGTGGAGAGTACTGTGGTTGAGTACAGTGGAGAGTACTGTGGTGAGTACAGTGGTTGAGTACTGTGGTTGAGTACAGTGGAGAGTACTGTGGTTGAGTTCTGTGGTTGAGTACTGTGGTTGAGTACTGTGGAGAGTACTGTGGTTGAGTACTGTGGTTGAGTACTGTGGAGAGTACTGTGGTTGAGTACTGTGGTTGAGTACTGTGGAGAGTACTGTGGTTGAGTACTGTGGTTGAGTACTGTGGAGAGTACTGTGGTTGAGTACTGTGGTTGAGTACTGTGGAGAGTACTGTGGTTGAGTACTGTGGAGAGTACTGTGGAGAGTACTGTGGTTGAGTGCTGTGGAGAGTACTGTGGTTGAGTACTGTGGTTGAGTACTGTGGTTGAGTACTGTGGCGAGTACTGTGGTTGAGTACTGTGGTTGAGTACTGTGGAGAGTATTGTGGTTGAGTACTGTGGAGAGTACTGTGGTTGAGTACTGTGGTTGAGTACTGTGGAGAGTACTGTGGTTGAGTACTGTGGTTGAGTACTGTGGTTGAGTACAGTGGAGAGTACTGTGGTTGAGTACTGTGGTTGAGTACTGTGGAGAGTACTGTGGAGAGTACTGTGGTTGAGTACTGTGGTTGAGTACTGTGGTTGAGTACTGTGGAGAGTACTGTGGTTGAGTACTGTGGTTGAGTACTGTGGTTGAGTACTGTGGAGAGTACTGTGGTTGAGTACTGTGGAGAGTACTGTGGTTGAGTACTGTGGAGAGTACTGTGGTTGAGTACTGTGGTTGAGTACAGTGGAGAGTACTGTGGTTGAGTACTGTGGAGAGTACTGTGGTTGAGTACTGTGGTTGAGTACTGTGGAGAGTACTGTGGTTGAGTACTGTGGAGAGTACTGTGGTTGAGTACTGTGGTTGGGTACTGTGGAGAGTACTGTGGAGAGTACTGTGGTTGAGTACTGTGGTTGAGTACTGTGGAGAGTACTGTGGTTGAGTACTGTGGTTGAGTACTGTGGTTGAGTACTGTGGAGAGTACTGTGGTTGAGTACTGTGGAGAGTACTGTGGTTGAGTACTGTGGTTGAGTACTGTGGAGAGTACTGTGCTTGAGTACTGTGGTTGAGTACTGTGGTTGAGTACTGTGGAGAGTACTGTGGAGAGTACTGTGGTTGAGTACTGTGGTTGAGTACTGTGGAGAGTACTGTGGTTGAGTACTGTGGAGAGTACTGTGGTTGAGTACTGTGGTTGAGTACTGTGGAGAGTACTGTGGAGAGTACTGTGGTTGAGTACTGTGGTTGAGTACTGTGGAGAGTACTGTGGTTGAGTACTGTGGTTGAGTACTGTGGTTGAGCACTGTGGTTGAGCACTGTGGTTGAGTTCTGTGGAGAGTACTGTGGTTGAGTACTGTGGAGAGTACTGTGGTTGAGTACTGTGGTTGAGTACTGTGGAGAGTACTGTGGAGAGTACTGTGGTTGAGTACTGAGGTTGAGTATTGAGGTTGAGTACTGTGGTTGAGTACTGTGGAGAGTACTCTGGAGAGTACTGTGGTTGAGTACTGTGGAGAGTACTGTGGTTGAGTACTGTGGAGAGTACTGTGGTTGAGTACTGTGGTTGAGTACTGTGGAGAGTACTGTGGTTGAGTACTGTGGTTGAGTACTGTGGAGAGTACTGTGGAGAGTACTGTGGTTGAGTACTGTGGAGAGTACTGTGGTTGAGTACTGTGGAGAGTACTGTGGTTGAGTACTGTGGTTGAGTACTGTGGAGAGTACTGTGGAGAGTACTGTGGTTGAGTACTGTGGTTGAGTACTGTGGAGAGTACTGTGGAGAGTACTGTGGTTGAGTACTGTGGAGAGTACTGTGGTTGAGTACTGTGGAGAGTACTGTGGAGAGTACTGTGGTTGAGTACTGTGGTTGAGTACTGTGGAGAGTACTGTGGTTGAGTACTGTGGAGAGTACTGTGGTTGAGTACTGTGGTTGAGTACTGTGGTTGGGTACTGTGGAGAGTACTGTGGTTAGTACTGTGGTTGAGTACTGTGGTTGAGTACTGTGGTTGAGTACTGTGGAGAGTACTGTGGAGAGTACTGTGGTTGAGTACTGTGGAGAGTACTGTGGTTGAGTACTGTGGAGAGTACTGTGGTTGAGTACTGTGGTTGAGTACTGTGGTTGAGTACTGTGGTTGAGTACTGTGGAGAGTACTGTGGAGAGTACTGTGGTTGAGTACTGTGGAGAGTACTGTGGTTTAGTACTGTGGAGAGTACTGTGGTTGAGTACTGTGGTTGAGTACTGTGGTTGAGTACTGTGGAGAGTACTGTGGAGAGTACTGTGGAGAGTACTGTGGTTGAGTACTGTGGAGAGTACTGTGGTTGAGTACTGTGGAGAGTACTGTGGTTGAGTACTGTGGTTGAGTACTGTGGTTGAGTACTGTGGAGAGTACTGTGGTTGAGTACTGTGGAGAGTACTGTGGTTGAGTACTGTGGTTGAGTACTGTGGTTGAGTACTGTGGAGAGTACTGTGGAGAGTACTGTGGTTGAGTACTGTGGAGAGTACTGTGGTTGAGTACTGTGGAGAGTACTGTGGAGAGTACTGTATGGTGGTTTCTGAGGAAGCTGGAGCTCCAGGTTGGGGCAGGTGGCTGGTTCTTATTGGTTGGTGGTCTGTGTTGGTGTTCTGCTCGAGTGACTCGAGTGGTTCTGGCTGATGGTTTGTAGAACTACGTTCTGGAGTGTTTGTTTGAGATTACAGGTTCTCCAGGTTGAAGGAGAGCGGCGCTGACAGAGGTTAATGTTTAACCCTGCAGCTGTCGTCAAGGAGAAGCACTCTCTGCCTTTCATCTGAAGCTTTGATCTGGATTCAAACACAGAATCTGATGCTTTTATCAGAACAGATATTTAAAAGTCGGTGGAATCCAAGTCTCGAGTCTCTGAGGTGGGTTCCTTAGTGGAGTTTCTGAGGTGGGTTCCGTTGTGGAGTTTCTGAGGTGGGTTCCGTTGTGGAGTTTCTGAGGTGGGTTCCTTAGTGGAGTCTCTGAGGTGGGTTCTGTAGTGGAGTCTCTGAGGTGGGTTCCGTAGTGGAATCTCTGAGGTGGGTTCCGTAGTTGAGTTTCTGAGGTGGGTTCCGTTGTGGAGTTTCTGAGGTGGGTTCCTTAGTGGAGTTTCTGAGGTGGGTTTCATACTGGAGTCTCTGAGGTGGGTTTCGTACTGGAGTCTCCGAGGTGGGTTCCGTAGTGGAGTTTCTGAGGTGGGTTCCGTAGTGGAGTTTCTGAGGTGGGTTCCGTAGTGGAGTTTCTGAGGTGGGTTCCGTAGTTGAGTTTCTGAGGTGGGTTCCGTTGTGGAGTTTCTGAGGTGGGTTCCTTAGTGGAGTCTCTGAGGTGGGTTTCATACTGGAGTCTCTGAGGTGGGTTTCGTACTGGAGTCTCCGAGGTGGGTTTCGTACTGGAGTCTCCGAGGTGGGTTCCATAGTGGAGTTTCTGAGGTGGGTTCCGTTGTGGAGTTTCTGAGGTGGGTTCCGTTGTGGAGTTTCTGAGGTGGGTTCCTTAGTGGAGTCTCTGAGGTGGGTTCTGTAGTGGAGTCTCTGAGGTGGGTTCCGTAGTGGAATCTCTGAGGTGGGTTCCGTAGTTGAGTTTCTGAGGTGGGTTCCGTTGTGGAGTTTCTGAGGTGGGTTCCTTAGTGGAGTTTCTGAGGTGGGTTTCATACTGGAGTCTCTGAGGTGGGTTTCGTACTGGAGTCTCCGAGGTGGGTTCCGTAGTGGAGTTTCTGAGGTGGGTTCCGTAGTGGAGTTTCTGAGGTGGGTTCCGTAGTGGAGTTTCTGAGGTGGGTTCCGTAGTTGAGTTTCTGAGGTGGGTTCCGTTGTGGAGTTTCTGAGGTGGGTTCCTTAGTGGAGTCTCTGAGGTGGGTTTCATACTGGAGTCTCTGAGGTGGGTTTCGTACTGGAGTCTCCGAGGTGGGTTTCGTACTGGAGTCTCCGAGGTGGGTTCCGTAGTGGAGTTTCTGAGGTGGGTTCCGTAGTGGAGTTTCTGAGGTGGGTTCCGTAGTGGAGTTTCTGAGGTGGGTTCCGTTGTGGAGTTTCTGAGGTGGGTTCCTTAGTGGAGTCTCTGAGGTGGGTTCTGTAGTGGAGTCTCTGAGGTGGGTTCCGTAGTGGAATCTCTGAGGTGGGTTCCGTAGTTGAGTTTCTGAGGTGGGTTCCGTTGTGGAGTTTCTGAGGTGGGTTCCTTAGTGGAGTCTCTGAGGTGGGTTTCATACTGGAGTCTCTGAGGTGGGTTTCGTACTGGAGTCTCCGAGGTGGGTTCCGTAGTGGAGTTTCTGAGGTGGGTTCCGTAGTGGAGTTTCTGAGGTGGGTTCCGTAGTGGAGTTTCTGAGGTGGGTTCCGTAGTTGAGTTTCTGAGGTGGGTTCCGTTGTGGAGTTTCTGAGGTGGGTTCCTTA
>CM038718.1:36917920-36920420 GCA_021613375.1 Megaleporinus macrocephalus
CAGGGTTATGGGTTTACAGGGTTTACGGGGTTACGGTGTTACGGGTTTACAGGTTTACGGGGTTACGGGTTTACGGGGTTTACAGGGTTATGGGGTTACGGGGTTACGGGTTTACAGGGTTATGGGGTTACGGGTTTACAGGGTTATGGGGTTACAGGGTTTACAGGGTTATGGGGTTATGGGTTTACAGGGTTTACGGGGTTACGGTGTTACGGGTTTACAGGTTTACGGGGTTACGGGTTTACGGGGTTTACAGGGTTATGGGGTTACGGGGTTACGGGTTTACAGGGTTATGGGGTTACGGGGTTACGGGTTTACAGGGTTATGGGGTTACGGGGTTACGGGTTTACAGGGTTATGGGGTTACGGGGTTACGGGGTTACGGTATTACGGGTTTACGGGGTTTACAGGGTTATGGGGTTACGGGGTTACGGGGTTTACAGGGTTATGGGGTTACGGGGTTACGGGTTTACAGGGTTATGGGGTTACGGGGTTACGGTATTACGGGTTTACGGGGTTTACAGGGTTATAGGGTTACGGGGTTACGTGTTTACAGGGTTATGGGGTTACGGGGTTACAGGGTTATGGGGTTACGGGGTTACGGGTTTACAGGGTTATGGGGTTTACGGGGTTACGGTATTACGGGTTTACGGGGTTTACGGGGTTACGGGTTTACAGGGTTATGGGGTTACGGGGTTACGGTATTACGGGTTTACGGGGTTTACGGGGTTACGGGTTTACAGGGTTATGGGGTTACGGGGTTACGGTATTACGGGTTTACGGGGTTTACGGGGTTACGGGTTTACAGGGTTATGGGGTTACGGGGTTACGGGTTTACAGGGTTATGGGGTTACGGGGTTACGGGTTTACAGGGTTATGGGGTTACGGTATTACGGGTTTACGGGGTTTACAGGGTTATGGGGTTACGGGGTTACGGGGTTTACAGGGTTATGGGGTTACGGGGTTACGGGGTTTACAGGGTTATGGGGTTACGGGGTTACGGGTTTACAGGGTTATGGGGTTACGGGGTTACGGTATTACGGGTTTACGGGGTTTACAGGGTTATAGGGTTACGGGGTTACGGGTTTACAGGGTTATGGGGTTACGGGGTTACGGGTTTACAGGGTTATGGGGTTACGGGGTTACGGGTTTACAGGGTTATGGGGTTTACGGGGTTACGGTATTACGGGTTTACGGGGTTTACGGGGTTACGGGTTTACAGGGTTATGGGGTTACGGGGTTACGGTATTACGGGTTTACGGGGTTTACGGGTTTACAGGGTTATGGGGTTACGGGGTTACGGTATTACGGGTTTACGGGGTTTACGGGGTTACGGGTTTACAGGGTTATGGGGTTACGGGGTCTGTGGTTGTTATTCAGACCCAGAAATGACTGTTTACGTCAGACTTGATGATCAGACTGGATTAGATTTTCTGGATTAGATTCTGCTCTGTATGAACACTGTTAGTAGTTAGTCCAGCTGTCCTGCAGTAACTGTCTTGGGGCTCCAGCGTCTCCTGTGTCTGTCGTTTCAGCAGAACCTGTCGAGGAAGCGTCGTCCTGCACGTCTGACACAGCCGAAGAACCCAGTCTGACCTTGGGACCGCCGCTATCCCATGAGGCCTTTGAAAGGCTGTGGTTGGAGCTGCAGGTGGTCCACCAGCACGCTCTGGTGGTCCCTCGTCCCACTGATCCGCCGGAGACCCTGCACGCCGCCTTCCAGCTGGTGAAGATCCAGACGCTGGCCTTCAGCCGGGCTGACGCCGAGCCCTGGAAGGCCTACATGTACAGCCGGGCCGGCGGGACGCTGATCCTGGCGGAGCTCCAGCAGGGGGAGCCGGAGGAGCCGGAGGGTGAAGGGAATCTGCTGGTGTCGGTCAAACAGCGGCCAGAGAACCAGCAGGCGGTCAGGAGTTTCGTCTCGGTTCTCAGGAGCGTCCTGCAGACCCTCAGCTCACAACATTAACGTTAAGAACAGGGAACCCCACAGACTCCCAGAGACTGCCAGAGACTCCCAGAGACTCCCAGAGACACCCAGAGACACCCAGAGACTCCCGGAGACTCCCGGAGACTCCCGGAGACTCCCGGAGACTCCCGGAGACACCCAGAGACACCCAGAGACTCCCAGAGACACCCAGAGACTCCCAGAGACTCTGAGAGACTCTCAGAGGTGAACTCTCGGGTGAATAACGTCCCGGTGCCCAGTGCAGTCTGTCTGTGTGAACTGAGCGGAGATCTTCTTGTGTGCTGCAGTACGTACGAGGCTGATCTGTGAACTTTGATGTTCTGAAGCTTTTGTTCCATCAGAGGAACAAATCCAACCACCACAACTCTGAACACAGAGAAACCACAAACCACTGAGCTGAGATCTTCTCTCTGACGGCTCTCCTGATCCGGTCTGACTCGTTTGTATTGACCTGGTTTCCTAATACAGCGCTGTACTGAGATTATATACGAGAATAAAAACTGATCCTGGTACAGCGCTGTACTGAGATTATATA
>CM038718.1:36925420-36950420 GCA_021613375.1 Megaleporinus macrocephalus
CATCTAGTTAACCTCGTTATTACATCTATCTTACCTCAATAACAGTCAGAGTACCTCGTTACTACATCTAGTTAACCTCGTTATTACATCTATCTTACCTCAATAACAGTCAGATTACCTCGTTACCACATCTAGTTAACCTCATTATTACATCTATCTTACCTCAATAACAGTCAGATTACCTCGTTACCACATCTACTTAACCTTGTTATTACATCTATCTTACCTCAATAACAGTCAGAGTACCTCGTTACTACATCTAGTTAACCTGGTTATTACATCTATCTTACCTCAATAACAGAGTACCTCGTTACTACATCTAGTTAACCTCGTTATTACATCTATCTTACCTCAATAACAGTCAGAGTACCTCGTTACTACATCTAGTTAACCTCGTTATTACATCTATCTTACCTCAATAACAGTCAGATTACCTCGTTACCACATCTACTTAACCTCGTTATTACATCTATCTTACCTCAATAACAGTCAGAGTACCTCGTTACTACATCTAGTTAACCTCGTTATTACATCTATCTTACCTCAATAACAGTCAGATTACCTCGTTACCACATCTACTTAACCTTGTTATTACATCTATCTTACCTCAATAACAGTCAGAGTACCTCGTTACTACATCTAGTTAACCTCGTTATTACATCTATCTTACCTCAATAACAGTCAGAGTACCTCGTTACTACATCTAGTTAACCTCGTTATTACATCTATCTTACCTCAATAACAGAGTACCTCGTTACTACATCTAGTTAACCTCGTTATTACATCTGTCTTACCTCAATAACAGTCAGAGTACCTCGTTACTACATCTAGTTAACCTCGTTATTACATCTATCTTACCTCAATAACAGAGTACCTCGTTACTACATCTAGTTAACCTCGTTATTACATCTATCTTACCTCAATAACAGTCAGAGTACCTCGTTATTACATCTAGTTAACCTCGTTATTACATCTATCTTACCTCAATAACAGAGTACCTCGTTACTACATCTAGTTAACCTCGTTATTACATCTATCTTACCTCAATAACAGTCAGAGTACCTCGTTACTACATCTAGTTAACCTCGTTATTACATCTATCTTACCTCAATAACAGTCAGATTACCTCGTTACCACATCTAGTTAACCTCATTATTACATCTATCTTACCTCAATAACAGTCAGATTACCTCGTTACCACATCTACTTAACCTTGTTATTACATCTATCTTACCTCAATAACAGTCAGAGTACCTCGATACTACATCTAGTTAACCTCGTTATTACATCTATCTTACCTCAATAACAGAGTACCTCGTTACTACATCTAGTTAACCTCGTTATTACATCTATCTTACCTCAATAGCAGTCAGAGTACCTCGTTACCACATCTAGTTAACCTCGTTATTACATCTATCTTACCTCAATAACAGTCAGATTACCTCGTTACCACATCTAGTTAACCTCATTATTACATCTATCTTACCTCAATAACAGTCAGATTACCTCGTTACCACATCTACTTAACCTTGTTATTACATCTATCTTACCTCAATAACAGTCAGAGTACCTCGTTACTACATCTAGTTAACCTCGTTATTACATCTATCTTACCTCAATAACAGAGTACCTCGTTACTACATCTAGTTAACCTCGTTATTACATCTATCTTACCTCAATAGCAGTCAGAGTACCTCGTTACCACATCTAGTTAACCTCGTTATTACATCTATCTTACCTCAATAACAGTCAGATTACCTCGTTACCACATCTACTTAACCTTGTTATTACATCTATCTTACCTCAATAAACAGTCAGAGTACCTCGTTACTACATCTAGTTAACCTCGTTATTACATCTATCTTACCTCAATAACAGTCAGAGTACCTCGTTACTACATCTAGTTAACCTCGTTATTACATCTATCTTACCTCAATAACAGAGTACCTCGTTACTACATCTAGTTAACCTCGTTATTACATCTATCTTACCTCAATAACAGTCAGAGTACCTCGTTACTACATCTAGTTAACCTCGTTATTACATCTATCTTACCTCAATAACAGAGTACCTCGTTACTACATCTAGTTAACCTCGTTATTACATCTATCTTACCTCAATAACAGTCAGAGTACCTCGTTACTACATCTAGTTAACCTCGTTATTACATCTATCTTACCTCAATAACAGTCAGAGTACCTCGTTACTACATCTAGTTAACCTCGTTATTACATCTATCTTACCTCAATAACAGTCAGATTACCTCGTTACCACATCTAGTTAACCTCATTATTACATCTATCTTACCTCAATAACAGTCAGATTACCTCGTTACCACATCTACTTAACCTTGTTATTACATCTATCTTACCTCAATAACAGTCAGAGTACCTCGTTACTACATCTAGTTAACCTGGTTATTACATCTATCTTACCTCAATAACAGAGTACCTCGTTACTACATCTAGTTAACCTCGTTATTACATCTATCTTACCTCAATAACAGTCAGAGTACCTCGTTACTACATCTAGTTAACCTCGTTATTACATCTATCTTACCTCAATAACAGTCAGATTACCTCGTTACCACATCTACTTAACCTCGTTATTACATCTATCTTACCTCAATAACAGTCAGAGTACCTCGTTACTACATCTAGTTAACCTCGTTATTACATCTATCTTACCTCAATAACAGTCAGATTACCTCGTTACCACATCTACTTAACCTTGTTATTACATCTATCTTACCTCAATAACAGTCAGAGTACCTCGTTACTACATCTAGTTAACCTCGTTATTACATCTATCTTACCTCAATAACAGTCAGAGTACCTCGTTACTACATCTAGTTAACCTCGTTATTACATCTATCTTACCTCAATAACAGAGTACCTCGTTACTACATCTAGTTAACCTCGTTATTACATCTGTCTTACCTCAATAACAGTCAGAGTACCTCGTTACTACATCTAGTTAACCTCGTTATTACATCTATCTTACCTCAATAACAGAGTACCTCGTTACTACATCTAGTTAACCTCGTTATTACATCTATCTTACCTCAATAACAGTCAGAGTACCTCGTTACTACATCTAGTTAACCTCGTTATTACATCTATCTTACCTCAATAACAGAGTACCTCGTTACTACATCTAGTTAACCTCGTTATTACATCTATCTTACCTCAATAACAGTCAGAGTACCTCGTTACTACATCTAGTTAACCTCGTTATTACATCTATCTTACCTCAATAACAGTCAGATTACCTCGTTACCACATCTAGTTAACCTCATTATTACATCTATCTTACCTCAATAACAGTCAGATTACCTCGTTACCACATCTACTTAACCTTGTTATTACATCTATCTTACCTCAATAACAGTCAGAGTACCTCGTTACTACATCTAGTTAACCTCGTTATTACATCTATCTTACCTCAATAACAGAGTACCTCGTTACTACATCTAGTTAACCTCGTTATTACATCTATCTTACCTCAATAACAGTCAGAGTACCTCGTTACCACATCTAGTTAACCTCGTTATTACATCTATCTTACCTCAATAACAGTCAGATTACCTCGTTACCACATCTACTTAACCTTGTTATTACATCTATCTTACCTCAATAACAGTCAGAGTACCTCGTTACTACATCTAGTTAACCTCGTTATTACATCTATCTTACCTCAATAACAGTCAGAGTACCTCGTTACTACATCTAGTTAACCTCGTTATTACATCTATCTTACCTCAATAACAGAGTACCTCGTTACTACATCTAGTTAACCTCGTTATTACATCTGTCTTACCTCAATAACAGTCAGAGTACCTCGTTACTACATCTAGTTACCCTCGTTATTACATCTATCTTACCTCAATAACAGTCAGAGTACCTCGTTACTACATCTAGTTAACCTCGTTATTACATCTATCTTACCTCAATAACAGTCAGAGTACCTCGTTACTACATCTAGTTAACCTCGTTATTACATCTATCTTACCTCAATAACAGAGTACCTCGTTACTACATCTAGTTAACCTCGTTATTACATCAATCTTACCTCAATAACAGTCAGAGTACCTCGTTACCACATCTAGTTAACCTCATTATTACATCAATCTTACCTCAATAACAGTCAGAGTACCTCATTACCACATCTAGTTAACCTCGTTATTACATCTATCTTACCTCAATAACAGTCAGAGTACCTCGTTACCACATCTAGTTAACCTCGTTATTACATCTTTCTTACCTCAATAACAGTCAGAGTACCTCGTTACTACATCTAGTTAACCTGGTTATTACATCTATCTTACCTCAATAACAGAGTACCTCGTTACTACATCTAGTTAACCTCGTTATTACATCTATCTTACCTCAATAACAGTCAGAGTACCTCATTACTACATCTAGTTAACCTCGTTAATACATCTATCTTACCTCAATAACAGAGTACCTCGTTACTACATCTAGTTAACCTCGTTATTACATCAATCTTACCTCAATAACAGTCAGAGTACCTCGTTACCACATCTAGTTAACCTCGTTATCACATCTATCTTACCTCAATAACAGTCAGAGTACCTCGTTACTACATCTAGTTAACCTCGTTATCACATCTATCTTACCTCAATAACAGTCAGAGTACCTCATTACTACATCTAGTTAACCTCGTTAATACATCTATCTTACCTCAATAACAGAGTACCTCGTTACTACATCTAGTTAACCTCGATATTACATCTATCTTACCTCAATAACAGTCAGAGTACCTCGTTACTACATCTAGTTAACCTCGATATTACATCTATCTTACCTCAATAACAGTCAGAGTACCTCGTTACTACATCTAGTTAACCTCGTTATTACATCTATCTTACCTCAATAACAGTCAGAGTACCTCATTACCACATCTAGTTAACCTCGTTATTACATCTATCTTACCTCAATAACAGTCAGAGTACCTCATTACCACATCTAGTTAACCTCGTTATTACATCTATCTTACCTCAATAACAGTCAGAGTACCTCGTTACCACATCTAGTTAACCTCGTTATTACATTTTTCTTACCTCAATAACAGTCAGAGTACCTCGTTACTACATCTAGTTAACCTGGTTATTACATCTATCTTACCTCAATAACAGTCAGAGTACCTCGTTACTACATCTAGTTAACCTCGTTATTACATCTTTCTTACCTCAATAACAGAGTACCTCGTTACTACATCTAGTTAACCTGGTTATTACATCTATCTTACCTCAATAACAGAGTACCTCGTTACTACATCTAGTTAACCTCGATATTACATCTATCTTACCTCAATAACAGTCAGAGTACCTCGTTACTACATCTAGTTAACCTCGTTATTACATCTATCTTACCTCAATAACAGAGTACCTCGTTACTACATCTAGTTAACCTCGTTATTACATCAATCTTACCTCAATAACAGTCAGAGTACCTCGTTACCACATCTAGTTAACCTCGTTATTACATCTGTCTTACCTCAATAACAGTCAGAGTACCTCGTTACTACATCTAGTTAACCTCGTTATTACATCTATCTTACCTCAATAACAGTCAGAGTACCTCGTTACTACATCTAGTTAACCTCGTTATTACATCTATCTTACCTCAATAACAGTCAGAGTACCTCGTTACCACATCTAGTTAACCTCGTTATTACATCAATCTTACTTCAATAACAGTCAGAGTACCTCATTACCACATCTAGTTAACCTCGTTATTACATCTATCTTACCTCAATAACAGTCAGAGTACCTCGTTACCACATCTAGTTAACCTCGTTATTACATCTTTCTTACCTCAATAACAGTCAGAGTACCTCGTTACTACATCTAGTTAACCTGGTTATTACATCTATCTTACCTCAATAACAGAGTACCTCGTTACTACATCTAGTTAACCTCGTTATTACATCTATCTTACCTCAATAACAGTCAGAGTACCTCATTACTACATCTAGTTAACCTCGTTAATACATCTATCTTACCTCAATAACAGAGTACCTCGTTACTACATCTAGTTAACCTCGTTATTACATCTATCTTACCTCAATAACAGTCAGAGTACCTCGTTACTACATCTAGTTAACCTCGTTATTACATCTATCTTACCTCAATAACAGTCAGATTACCTCGTTACTACATCTAGTTAACTTTGTTATTACATCTATCTTACCTCAATAACAGTCAGAGTACCTCATTACTACATCTAGTTAACCTCGTTAATACATCTATCTTACCTCAATAACAGAGTACCTCGTTACTACATCTAGTTAACCTCGTTATTACATCTATCTTACCTCAATAACAGTCAGAGTACCTCGTTACTACATCTAGTTAACCTCGTTATTACATCTATCTTACCTCAATAACAGTCAGATTACCTCGTTACTACATCTAGTTAACCTCGTTATTACATCTATCTTACCTCAATAATAGTCAGATTACCTCGTTACTACATCTAGTTAACCTCGTTATTACATCTATCTTACCTTAATAACAGTCAGAGTACCTTGTTACTACATCTAGTTAACCTCGTTATTACATCTGTCTTACCTCAATAACAGTCAGAGTACCTCGTTACCACATCTAGTTAACCTCGTTATTACATCTATCTTACCTCAATAACAGTCAGAGTACCTCGTTACTACATCTAGTTAACCTCGATATTACATCTATCTTACCTCAATAACAGTCAGAGTACCTCGTTACTACATCTAGTTAACCTCGTTATTACATCTATCTTACCTCAATAACAGTCAGAGTACCTCATTACCACATCTAGTTAACCTCGTTATTACATCTATCTTACCTCAATAACAGTCAGAGTACCTCGTTACCACATCTAGTTAACCTCGTTATTACATTTTTCTTACCTCAATAACAGTCAGAGTACCTCGTTACTACATCTAGTTAACCTGGTTATTACATCTATCTTACCTCAATAACAGTCAGAGTACCTCGTTACTACATCTAGTTAACCTCGTTATTACATCTTTCTTACCTCAATAACAGAGTACCTCGTTACTACATCTAGTTAACCTGGTTATTACATCTATCTTACCTCAATAACAGAGTACCTCGTTACTACATCTAGTTAACCTCGTTATTACATCTTTCTTACCTCAATAACAGTCAGAGTACCTCGTTACTACATCTAGTTAACCTCGTTATTACATCTGTCTTACCTCAATAACAGTCAGAGTACCTCATTACCACATCTAGTTAACCTCGTTATTACATCAATCTTGCCTCAATAACAGTCAGAGTACCTCGTTACTACATCTAGTTAACCTCGTTATTACATCTATCTTACCTCAATAACAGTCAGAGTACCTCGTTACCACATCTAGTTAACCTCGTTATTACATCAATCTTACCTCAATAACAGTCAGAGTACCTCGTTACCACATCTAGTTAACCTCGTTATCACATCTATCTTACCTCAATAACAGTCAGAGTACCTCGTTACTACATCTAGTTAACCTCGTTATTACATCTGTCTTACCTCAATAACAGTCAGAGTACCTCATTACCACATCTAGTTAACCTCGTTATTACATCAATCTTACCTCAATAACAGTCAGAGTACCTCGTTACTACATCTAGTTAACCTCGTTATTACATCTATCTTACCTCAATAACAGTCAGAGTACCTCGTTACTACATCTAGTTAACCTCGTTATTACATCTATCTTACCTCAATAACAGAGTACCTCGTTACTACATCTAGTTAACCTCGTTATTACATCTATCTTACCTCAATAACAGTCAGAGTACCTCGTTACCACATCTAGTTAACCTCGTTATTACATCAATCTTACCTCAATAACAGTCAGAGTACCTCGTTACCACATCTAGTTAACCTCGTTATCACATCTATCTTACCTCAATAACAGTCAGAGTACCTCGTTACTACATCTAGTTAACCTCGTTATTACATCTATCTTACCTCAATAACAGTCAGAGTACCTCGTTACCACATCTAGTTAACCTCGTTATTACATCAATCTTACCTCAATAACAGTCAGAGTACCTCGTTACCACATCTAGTTAACCTCGTTATCACATCTATCTTACCTCAATAACAGTCAGAGTACCTCGTTACTACATCTAGTTAACCTCGTTATTACATCTATCTTACCTCAATAACAGAGTACCTCGTTACTACATCTAGTTAACCTCGTTATTACATCAATCTTACCTCAATAACAGTCAGAGTACCTCGTTACCACATCTAGTTAACCTCGTTATTACATCTATCTTACCTCAATAACAGTCAGAGTACCTCGTTACTACATCTAGTTAACCTCGTTATTACATCTATCTTACCTCAATAACAGTCAGAGTACCTCGTTACTACATCTAGTTAACCTCGTTATTACATCTATCTTACCTCAATAACAGTCAGATTACCTCGTTACTACATCTAGTTAACCTCGTTATTACATCTTTCTTACCTCAATAACAGAGTACCTCGTTACTACATCTAGTTAACCTCGTTATTACATCTATCTTACCTCAATAACAGTCAGAGTACCTCGTTACCACATCTAGTTAACCTCATTATTACATCTATCTTACCTCAATAACAGTCAGAGTACCTCGTTACTACATCTAGTTAATCTCGTTATTACATCTATCTTACCTCAATAACAGTCAGAGTACCTCGTTACCACATCTAGTTAACCTCGTTATTACATCTTTCTTACCTCAATAACAGTCAGAGTACCTCGTTACTACATCTAGTTAACCTGGTTATTACATCTATCTTACCTCAATAACAGAGTACCTCGTTACTACATCTAGTTAACCTCGTTATTACATCTTTCTTACCTCAATAACAGAGTACCTCGTTACTACATCTAGTTAACCTGGTTATTACATCTATCTTACCTCAATAACAGAGTACCTCGTTACTACATCTAGTTAACCTCGTTATTACATCTTTCTTACCTCAATAACAGTCAGAGTACCTCGTTACTACATCTAGTTAACCTGGTTATTACATCTATCTTACCTCAATAACAGAGTACCTCGTTACTACATCTAGTTAACCTCGTCATTACATCTGTCTTACCTCAATAACAGTCAGAGTACCTCGTTACCACATCTAGTTAACCTCGTTATTACATCAATCTTACCTCAATAACAGTCAGAGTACCTCGTTACTACATCTAGTTAACCTCGTTATTACATCTATCGTACCTCAATAACAGTCAGAGTACCTCGTTACCACATCTAGTTAACCTCGTTATTACATCAATCTTACCTCAATAACAGTCAGAGTACCTCGTTACCACATCTAGTTAACCTCGTTATCACATCTATCTTACCTCAATAACAGTCAGAGTACCTCGTTACTACATCTAGTTAACCTCGTTATTACATCTATCTTACCTCAATAACAGTCAGAGTACCTCGTTACCACATCTAGTTAACCTCGTTATTACATCAATCTTACCTCAATAACAGTCAGAGTACCTCGTTACCACATCTAGTTAACCTCGTTATCACATCTATCTTACCTCAATAACAGTCAGAGTACCTCGTTACTACATCTAGTTAACCTCGTTATTACATCTATCTTACCTCAATAACAGTCAGAGTACCTCGTTACTACATCTAGTTAACCTCGATATTACATCTATCTTACCTCAATAACAGTCAGAGTACCTCGTTACTACATCTAGTTAACCTCGTTATTACATCTATCTTACCTCAATAACAGAGTACCTCGTTACTACATCTAGTTAACCTCGTTATTACATCTATCTTACCTCAATAACAGTCAGAGTACCTCGTTACCACATCTAGTTAACCTCGTTATTACATCTATCTTACCTCAATAACAGTCAGAGTACCTCGTTACTACATCTAGTTAACCTCGTTATTACATCTATCTTACCTCAATAACAGAGTACCTCGTTACTACATCTAGTTAACCTCGTTATTACATCTATCTTACCTCAATAACAGTCAGAGTACCTCGTTACTACATCTAGTTAACCTCGTTATTACATCTATCTTACCTCAATAACAGTCAGAGTACCTCGTTACTACATCTAGTTAACCTCGTTATTACATCTATCTTACCTCAATAACAGAGTACCTCGTTACTACATCTAGTTAACCTCGTTATTACATCTATCTTACCTCAATAACAGTCAGAGTACCTCGTTACTACATCAAGTTAACCTCGTTATTACATCAATCTTACCTCAATAACAGTCAGAGTACCTCGTTACTACATCTAGTTAACCTCGTTATTACATCTATCTTACCTCAATAACAGTCAGAGTACCTCGTTACCACATCTAGTTAACCTCGTTATTACATCAATCTTACCTCAATAACAGTCAGAGTACCTCGTTACCACATCTAGTTAACCTCGTTATCACATCTATCTTACCTCAATAACAGTCAGAGTACCTCGTTACTACATCTAGTTAACCTCGTTATTACATCTATCTTACCTCAATAACAGTCAGAGTACCTCGTTACTACATCTAGTTAACCTCGATATTACATCTATCTTACCTCAATAACAGTCAGAGTACCTCGTTACTACATCTAGTTAACCTCGTTATTACATCTATCTTACCTCAATAACAGAGTACCTCGTTACTACATCTAGTTAACCTCGTTATTACATCAATCTTACCTCAATAACAGTCAGAGTACCTCGTTACCACATCTAGTTAACCTCGTTATTACATCTATCTTACCTCAATAACAGTCAGAGTACCTCGTTACTACATCTAGTTAACCTCGTTATTACATCTATCTTACCTCAATAACAGAGTACCTCGTTACTACATCTAGTTAACCTCGTTATTACATCTATCTTACCTCAATAACAGTCAGAGTACCTCGTTACTACATCTAGTTAACCTCGTTATTACATCTATCTTACCTCAATAACAGAGTACCTCGTTACTACATCTAGTTAACCTCGTTATTACATCTATCTTACCTCAATAACAGTCGGAGTACCTCGTTACTACATCTAGTTAACCTCGTTATTACATCAATCTTACCTCAATAACAGTCAGAGTACCTCGTTACTACATCTAGTTAACCTCGTTATTACATCTATCTTACCTCAATAACAGTCAGAGTACCTCGTTACTACATCTAGTTAACCTCGTTATTACATCAATCTTACCTCAATAACAGTCAGAGTACCTCGTTACTACATCTAGTTAACCTCGTTATTACATCTATCTTACCTCAATAACAGTCAGAGTACCTCGTTACCACATCTAGTTAACCTCGTTATTACATCAATCTTACCTCAATAACAGTCAGAGTACCTCGTTACTACATCTAGTTAACCTCGTTATTACATCTATCTTACCTCAATAACAGTCAGATTACCTCGTTACCACATCTAGTTAACCTCGATATTACATCTATCTTACTTCAATAACAGTCAGAGTACCTCGTTACTACATCTAGTTAACCTCATTATTACATCAATCTTACCTCAATAACAGTCAGAGTACCTCGTTACTACATCTAGTTAACCTCGTTATTACATCTATCTTACCTCAATAACAGAGTACCTCGTTACTACATCTAGTTAACCTCGTTATTACATCAATCTTACCTCAATAACAGTCAGAGTACCTCGTTACTACATCTAGTTAACCTCGTTATTACATCTATCTTACCTCAATAACAGTCAGATTACCTCGTTACCACATCTAGTTAACCTTGTTATTACATCTATCTTACCTCAATAACAGTCAGAGTACCTCGTTACTACATCTAGTTAACCTCGTTATTACATCTATCTTACCTCAATAACAGTCAGAGTACCTCGTTACCACATCTAGTTAACCTCGTTATCACATCTATCTTACCTCAATAACAGTCAGAGTACCTCGTTACCACATCTAGTTAACCTCGTTATTACATCTATCTTACCTCAATAACAGTCAGAGTACCTCGTTACTACATTCATTTAACCTCAGTTGATTGATTATCTTGTTGCTGCAGTGATTGGTACTGCAGGGCGTCAGTGGGAGGCGAGTAGGAGCTCAGGTTCGCGTGTTATTAGATATAAATATAATCAGCTCTGTAATCAGACCAGCACTCCTCTCCCAGCTGTCTGTATCAGATTACTTGCCCCGGAGCAGCTTTTCAACCACACAGAGACACAGACAGACACTCAGAGACACTCAGAGACACTCAGAGACACTCAGAGTAACACAGAGACACAGACAGAAATACAGAGACACACAGAGACACTTAGAGTAACACAGAGACACACACAGACACTCAGAGACACAAAAAGACAGGGAGACACCCAGAGAAACACAGAGACACTCAGAGTAACACAGAGACACACACAGACACTCAGAGACACAGAGACACTCAGAGACACCCAGAGACACTTAGAGACACCCAGTGACTCAGAGACACTCAGAGATACTCAGAGTAACACAGAGACACTCAGAGACACTCAGAGACACACAGAGACACAGACACACACAGATACTTAGAGACCCTCAGAGACAGCATGTATGTAGTATTTAGTATGTAGTATGTAGAATATAGTATGTAGTATTTAGTATATAGTATATAGTATGTAGTATATAGTGTGTAGTGTATATAGTATGTAGTATATAGTATGTAGTGTATATAGTATATAGTATGTAGTATATAGTGTGTAGTGTATATAGTATGTAGTATGTAGTATATAGTATGTAGTATTTAGTATATAGTATGTAGAATATAGTATGTAGTATTTAGTATATAGTATATAGTATGTAGAATATAGTATGTAGTATTTAGTATATAGTATGTAGTATGTAGAATATAGTATGTAGTGTTTAGTATATAGTATGTAGAATATAGTATATAGTATTTAGTATATAGTATATAGTATGTAGAATATAGTATGTAGTATTTAGTATATAGTATTTAGTATGTAGAATATAGGATGTAGTGTTTAGTATATAGTATGTAGAATATAGTATGTAGTATTTAGTATATAGTATGTAGTATGTAGAATATAGTATGTAGTGTTTAGTATATAGTATGTAGAATATAGTATATAGTATTTAGTATATAGTATATAGTATGTAGAATATAGTATGTAGTATTTAGTATATAGTATTTAGTATGTAGAATATAGGATGTAGTGTTTAGTATATAGTATGTAGAATATTGTATGTAGTATATAGCATGCACGATGTAGTATATAATATGTAGTAGATAGTATGTAATATTTAGTATATAGTATGTAGTATATAGCATGTAGTATGTAGTGTGTAGAATATAGTATGTAGAATTTATGCAGTATGTAGTAAGTAGTGTTTAGTATATAGTATGTAGTGTTTAATATATGGCTTGTAGTATATAGTATGTAGTATTCAGTATATAGCATATAGTATATAGTATACAGTATTTTGTATGCAGTATTTAAAATATAGTGTATAGTATGTAGTATACATTATATAGTATGTAGTATTTAGTATATAGTATGAAGTATTTAGTATTTAGTGTGTAGTATACAGTATATAGTATGTAGTATTTAATATATAGTATGTAGTATGTAGTATACAGTCTATAGAATGTAGTACACAGTATATAGTATGTAGTATTTAATACATAGCGTTTAGTATATAGTATATCGTATGTAGTATACAGTATATAGTATGTAGTATGTGGTATTTAATATATAGCATTAAGTATATAGTATTTAGTATATAGTATACAGTATATAGTATGTAGTATTTAGTATGTAGTACACAGTATGTAGTATGTAGTATTTATTATATAGTGTTTAGTATATAGTATTTAGTATGTAGTATACAGTACGTAGTATTTAATATATAGTGTTTAGTATATAGTATATGGTATGTAGTATACAGTATATAGAATGTAGTATTTAATATATAGCGTTTAGTATACAGTATATAGTATGTAGTATGTAGTATTTATTATATAGCGTTTAGTATATAGTATTTAGTATGTAATATATGGTATGTAGTATAGAGTATATAGTATCTAGTATTTAATATATAGCGTTTAGTATACAGTATATAGTATGTAGTATGTAGTATTTATTATATAGTGTTTAGTATATAGTATATGGTATGTAGTATACAGTATATAGTATGTAGTATATAGTATTTAATATTTAGCATTTAGTATATAGTATTTAGTATGTAGTATACAGTATATAGTATGTAGTATTTAGTATGTAGGACACAGTATATAGTATGTAGTATTTAATATATAGCATGTAGTATATAGTATATGGTATGTAGTATACAGTATATAGTATTTAGTATGTATTACACAGTATAATGTGTAGTATTTAGTGTTTAGTATGTAGTATACAGTATATAGTATGTAGTATTTAATACATAGCATTTAGTATATAGTGTTTAGTATGTAGTATACAGTATATAGTATGAAGTATTTAATATATAGCATTTAGTATATAGTATTTAGTATGTAGTGTACAGTATATAGTATGTAGTATTTAATATATAGCGTTTAGTATATAGTGTTTAGTATGTAGTATACAGTATATAGTATGTAGTATTTAATATATAGCGTTTGGTATAAAGTATTTAGTATGTAGTGTACAGTATGTAGTATGTAGTATTTATTATATAGTGTTTAGTATATGGTATTTAGTATGTAGTATACAGTATATAGTATGTAGTATATAGTATTTAATATTTAGCATTTAGTATAT
The DNA here is from genome assembly GCA_021613375.1 of Megaleporinus macrocephalus. Classification (NCBI taxonomy): domain Eukaryota; kingdom Metazoa; phylum Chordata; class Actinopteri; order Characiformes; family Anostomidae; genus Megaleporinus; species Megaleporinus macrocephalus. The sequence continues at coordinate 36,940,180 of CM038718.1, forward strand.
AGTATTTAGTATGTAGTATATAGTATGTAGTATATAGTATGTAGTACACAGTATATAGTATGTAGTATTTAATATATAGCGTGTAGTATATAGTATATGGTATGTAGTATACAGTATGTAGTATTCAATATATAGCGTTTAGTATGTAGTATATGATATGTAGTATACAGTATATAGTATTTAGTATGTATTACACAGTATATAGTGTGTAGTATTTAGTGTTTAGTATGTAGTATACAGTATATAGTATGTAGTATTTAATACATAGCACTTAGTATATAGTGTTTAGTATGTATTATACAGTATATAGTATGTAGTATTTAATATATAGCATTTAGTATATAGTATTTAGTATGTAGTATACAGTATATATTATGTAGTACTTAATATATAGCGTTTAGTATGTAGTATATGATATGTAGTATACAGTATATAGTATTTAGTATGTATTACACAGTATATAGTGTGTAGTATTTAGTGTTTAGTATGTAGTATACAGTATATAGTATGTAGTATTTAATACATAGCATTTAGTATATAGTGTTTAGTATGTAGTATACAGTATATAGTGTGTAGTATTTAATATATAGCATTTATTATATAGTATTTAGTATGTAGTGTACAGTATATAGTATGTAGTATTTAATATATAGCGTTTAGTGTATAGTGTTTAGTATGTAGTATACAGTATATAGTATGTAGTATTTAATATATCGCGTTTGGTATAAAGTATTTAGTATGTAGTGTACAGTATGTAGTATATAGTATTTATTATATAGTGTTTAGTATATGGTATTTAGTATGTAGTATACAGTATATAGTATGTAGTATATAGTATTTAATATTTAGCATTTAGTATATAGTATTTAGTATGTAGTATACAGTATATAGTATGTAGTATTTAGTATGTAGTACACAGTATATAGTATGTAGTATTTAATATATAGCGTGTAGTATATAGTATATGGTATGTAGTATACAGTATGTATTATTCAATATATAGCGTTTAGTATGTAGTATATGATATGTAGTATACAGTATATAGTATTTAGTATGTATTACACAGTATATAATGTGTAGTATTTAGTGTTTAGTATGTAGTATACAGTATATAGTATGTAGTATTTAATACATAGCATTTAGTATATAGTGTTTAGTATGTAGTATGTAGTATATAGTATGAAGTATTTAATATATAGCATTTAGTATATAGTATTTAGTATGTAGTGTACAGTATATAGTATGTAGTATTTAATATATAGCGTTTAGTATATAGTGTTTAGTATGTAGTATACAGTATATAGTATGTAGTATTTAATATATAGCGTTTGGTATAAAGTATTTAGTATGTAGTGTACAGTATGTAGTATGTAGTATTTATTATATAGTGTTTAGTATATGGTATTTAGTATGTAGTATACAGTATATAGTATGTAGTATATAGTATTTAATATTTAGCATTTAGTATATAGTATTTAGTATGTAGTACACAGTATATAGTGTGTAGTATTTAGTGTTTAGTATGTAGTATACAGTATATAGTATGTAGTATTTAATACATAGCATTTAGTATATAGTGTTTAGTATGTATTATACAGTTTATAGTATGTAGTATTTAATATATAGCATTTAGTATATAGTATTTAGTATGTAGTATACAGTATATAGTATTTAGTACTTAATATATAGCGTTTAGTATGTAGTATATGATATGTAGTATACAGTATATAGTATTTAGTATGTATTACACAGTATATAGTGTGTAGTATTTATTGTTTAATATGTAGTATACAGTATATAGTATGTAGTATTTAATACATAGCATTTAGTATATAGTGTTTAGTATGTAGTATACAGTATATAGTATGTAGTATTTAATATATAGCGTTTGGTATAAAGTATTTAGTATGTAGTGTACAGTATGTAGTATGTAGTATTTATTATATAGTGTTTAGTATATGGTTTTTAGTATGTAGTATACAGTATATAGTATGTAGTATATAGTATTTAATATTTAGCATTTAGTATATAGTATTTAGTATGTAGTATACAGTATATAGTATATAGTATTTAGTATGTAGTGTACAGTTTATAGTATGTAGTATTTAATATATAGCGTTTAGTATATAGTGTTTAGTATGTAGTATACAGTATATAGTATGTAGTATTTAATATATAGTGTTTAGTATATAGTATTTAGTATGTAGTATTTAATATATAGCGTTTAGTATATAGTGTTTAGTATGTAGTATACAGTATATAGTATGTAGTATTTAATATATAGCGTTTAGTATAAAGTATTTAGTATGTAGTGTACAGTATATAGTATGTAGTATTTGATATATAGCGTTTAGTATATAGTATTTAGTACGTAGTATTTAATATATAGCGTTTAGTATAGTGTTTAGTATGTAGTATACAGTATATAGTGTGTAGTATTTAATATATAGCATTTAGTATATAGTATTTAGTATGTAGTATACAGTATATAGTATGTAGTATTTAATATATAGTGTTTAGTATATAGTGTTTAGTATGTAGTATAGAGTATATAGTGTGTAGTAGTTAATATATAGCGTTTAGTATAGAGTATTTAGTATGTAGTATACAGTATATAGTATGTAGCATGTAAAGGTCCTGCTCCAGTCCAGCTTGTGAAGGTCACTCTGGTACAGCAGAACTGACCCCACTCGACAGCTGACCGTCCAGTGTGTGCTGCTGCTGTGCCGTGTGTCGTGACCAGGTGACCCTGTTTACCTGTATTCTGGACCAGTTCTCCCATCATAGAGCTTCGTGCTGTCCAGTGCTTTGTGGGAAACTGGCCTGTTTGATCCACAGACACCTCCACAGATACGGCCTCCTTACTCAGTGAGGTGTTCTCCTCCTTTCTTCTCCTCCTGTCTGTCTCTACCTTCGTCCATACTGAATACTGAATCTTACTCTTATTGTGTCTGTACTGGTTTATCTGGTGTGTTAACACATGTTTAAGGTGGATCCAGGCTGAGGCTGGCTTCTTATAGAGTACTCCACCTTAAACGGTACAGCAGCAGGGTTTAAGGTGGTCCAGGAAGCAGAGAGGGGGAAACTCGTACTGTATTCACTTCCTGTTTAATATTTTTTACAGAAACTGAAAAACCACTGAACCGTCTGGCCTGAGGAGGCGTCTGCACAGGCCTGACGTCTGCACCCTCTGATGTCACAGAGTGGGCGGAACTTCACCTGAGAGCCTCTCACACACACAGCCCGCACACCTGAACACACCTGTGGCAGGATGGAAGAGCTGCGGAGCTGGACTGGAGATGGAAAACAGGTGAGAGAAAGAGTGAGAGAGAGTGAAAGAGAATGAGAGAGAAAATGAGAGAGAAATTGAGAGAGAGTGAGTGGAGAGAGTGAGAGAGAGAATGAGAGAGAAATTGAGAGAGAGTGAGTAGAGAGAGAGTGAGAGAGAGAGAATGAGAGTAGAGATACAGTGAACAACAGAGAGTGAGAGAGAGTAGAATGAGAGTGAGAGAGAGAGAATGAGAGTAGAGATACAGTGAACAACAGAGTGAGAGAGAGTAGAATGAGAGTGAGTAGAGAGAGAGTAGAATGAGAGTGAGAGAGAGTAGAATGAGAGTGAGTAGAGAGAGAGTAGAATGAGAGTGAGTAGAGAGAGAGAGTGAGTAGAGTGAGAGAGAGAGTGAGAGAGTGAGCAGACTGTAGAGTGTTTGATGTGAAGAGTGTTAAGGTAATTGGCGTGTGGTTTATTCAGTGACTGTAATTATGACGACGTAGTGGAGATTTGGGCCCTGAAGCTGATCTCATACTGAACCGGGACCAGCTCTCCACTACCAACTCTGTATCATACAGTAACTTTATAAACCAGTAATAACATCTATTATATCCAGACAGGAATTTTTATTTACTCAGTAAACACTTTATTATTAAATATTAATCAGTATTAATAGAGTAAGTAGTGTTTTTACACTTTATTATTAAATATTAATCAGTATTAATAGAGTAAGTAGTGTTTTACACTTTATTATTAAATATTAAACAGTATTAATAGAGTAAGTAGAGCTTTTACACTTTATTATTAAATATTAATCAGTATTAATAGAGTAAGTAGAGCTTTTACACTTTATTATTAAATATTAATCAGTATTAATAGAGTAAGTAGAGCTTTTACACTTTATTATTAAATATTAAACAGTATTAATAGAGTAAGTAGAGCTTTTACACTTTATTATTAAATATTAAACAGTATTAATAGAGTAAGTAGTGTTTTTACACTTTATTATTAAATATTAATCAGTATTAATAGAGTAAGTAGAGCTTTTACACTTTATTATTAAATATTAAACAGTATTAATAGAGTAAGTAGAGCTTTTACACTTTATTATTAAATATTAATCAGTATTAATAGAGTAAGTAGTGCTTTTACACTTTATTATTAAATATTAATCAGTATTAATAGAGTAAGTAGTGCTTTTACACTTTATTATTAAATATTAATCAGTAATAATAGAGTAAGTAGTGCTTTTACACTTTATTATTAAATATTAATCAGTATTAATAGAGTAAGTAGTGCTTTTACACTTTATTATTAAATATTAAACAGAATTAATAGAGTAAGTAGAGCTTTTACACTTTATTATTAAATATTAATCAGTATTAATAGAGTAAGTAGTGCTTTTACACTTTATTATTAAATATTAATCAGTATTAATAGACTGAGTAGTGCTTTTACACTTTATTATTAAATATTAAACAGTATTAATAGAGTGAGTAGTGTTTTTACACTTTATTATTAAATATTAATCAGTATTAATAGAGTGAGTAGTGTTTTTACACTTTATTATTAAATATTAATCAGTATTAATAGAGTAAGTAGTGTTTTTACACATTATTATTAAATATTAATCAGTATTAATAGAGTAAGTAGTGCTTTTACACTTTATTATTAAATATTAATCAGTATTAATAGAGTAAGTAGTGCTTTTACACTTTATTATTAAATATTAAACAGTATTAATAGAGTGAGTAGTGTTTTTACACTTTATTATTAAATATTAATCAGTATTAATAGAGTAAGTAGTGTTTTTACACTTTATTATTAAATATTAATCAGTATTAATAGAGTGAGTAGTGCTTTTACACTTTATTATTAAATATTAATCAGTATTAATAGAGTGAGTAGTGTTTTTACACTTTATTATTAAATATTAATCAGTATTAATAGAGTGAGTAGTGTTTTTACACTTTATTATTAAATATTAATCAGTATTAATAGAGTGAGTAGTGCTTTTACACTTTATTATTAAATATTAATCAGTATTAATAGAGTAAGTAGTGTTTTTACACTTTATTATTAAATATTAATCAGTATTAATAGAGTAAGTAGTGTTTTTACACTTTATTATTAAATATCAATCAGTATTAATAGAGTAAGTAGTGTTTTTACACTTTATTATTAAATATTAATCAGTATTAATAGAGTAAGTAGTGTTTTCTATACGTCAGTGTGTTTATTTAACTCTTTCCAAGCTTCTCCTAAACAACCCAGTATTATTATCAGTTCTGATCTAATACCTGCTTTGACTGCTCAGTACTTCATTAAGATAAATCAAGAACTGAACACGTTCATACAATGTCTGGGGCGTCCAGGAGAAATCTGGAACCTAACTTTGTTCTTCAAACTGGATCAAGATCTGATCTACTTCTCTCACAATAACATATTCATCTTACTTTGTACTGTATGTCTGATTATTTACATCTGTTCTAATCAGATCTGCTGTTCTTACTGGTGATCAGACACTTTTTGATCAGATGGAGGATTTTAAACAGTACTGTGTGTTTTCTGGTTCCTCCGGTGTGGGAGGTGGGAGGCGGAGATTCCTGGACCACAGCAGATCAGAGTAAAGGAGGTTTGTAGCTATAGAAACAGAGCTGCTGCTCTCAGATTGTACTGTATGGAATATTGATTTGTAGCAGGAAGCTACATCCCAGTAAACAAATCAGGTGTTTATCTTCAGCTGCTGGTCTGATAGCTCACCCCGGCTCCAGCCTCCAGGTCACCGTGTGTCCTGAAAGACGTGTGTGCTGGAGTTGTGGTCTCACTGGGATCTTACTGGTTTAGTGTTAAACTGCAGTGTCTCTAAATCCAGACCAGTAAACTGTGAAAGTCAGTAGAGAGCTGCTGCTCCCTCTGCTGGACAAAACAAGCACAGCACAGGGCGCCTGCCTGTCTGTAGATGTTTCCTAGGTCTCAGCTGATCTGGAATCAGGGTGCCGGGTCGTCCTGCTGTAGATCAGTATCAGTGTCGCTGAAGTGGAGCTGTACTCAAAAGTAATGATGGTGTTTGAAAGCCAAGCAGTTAATAACACGTTTATAAAGCAATACTCGAGTATGACTACTACTACTATGACTAAGTCCACCTCCCAGGATCTCCACTCACTGACCACTGTATCAGCTCCACTGACCATACAGGAGCTCCACTCACTGACCACTGTATCAGCTCCACTGACCATACAGGAGCTCCACTCACTGTCCACTGTATCAGCTCCACTGACCATACAGGAGCTCCACTCACTGTCCACTGTATCAGCTCCACTGACCATACAGGACCTCCACTCACTGTCCACTGTATCAGCTCCACTGACCATACAGGAGCTCCACTCACTGTCCACTGTATCAGCTCCACTGACCATACAGGAGCTCCACTTACTGACCACTGTATCAGCTCCACTGACCATACAGGACCTCCACTCACTGTCCACTGTATCAGCTCCACTGACCATACAGGACCTCCACTCACTGTCCACTGTATCAGCTCCACTGACCATACAGGACCTCCACTCACTGTCCACTGTATCAGCTCCACTGACCATACAGGACCTCCATTCACTGTCCACTGTATCAGCTCCACTGACCATACAGGAGCTCCACTCACTGTCCACTGTATCAGCTCCACTGACCATACAGGACCTCCACTCACTGTCCACTGTATCAGCTCCACTGACCATACAGGACCTCCACTCACTGTCCACTGTATCAGCTCCACTGACCATACAGGACCTCCACTCACTGTCCACTGTATCAGCTCCACTGACCATACAGGACCTCCACTCACTGTCCACTGTATCAGCTCCACTGACCATACAGGAGCTCCACTCACTGTCCACTGTATCAGCTCCACTGACCATACAGGACCTCCACTCACTGACCACTGTATCAGCTCCACTGACCATACAGGACCTCCACTCACTGTCCACTGTATCAGCTCCACTGTCCATACAGGAGCTACACTTACAGACTGTAGTTCATCTGATTCTCTGTATACTTTATTACTCTGTTCTTTAATGATCAGGACCCCCACAGAGCAGATACTACAGGTTTACAGTTCTGAGTACTGAACTCTATGACAATGACCCACAACAGTGAACATACAGAGGAGCACTAATCAGGACTCTCAGCAAAAAATTAAAATTCTAAAGAAGAGAGAACTCGGACTACCAGAAGATTTAGATCTTATCAGTGAAGGAATGTGTGGGAGCAGGTTTTGATTCCAAACAAGTCTGATCAGTTATTTTCAGATTTGACAGAGATTATCATGATGATCTTGGTTGGAGTGAAAACCTGCTACTACATCTGTCCATGTTAAAGGAATGAAGGGATGAAGGAACAGTGTTGGTGATGATAAAGGAATGAAGGGATGAAGGAACAGTGTTGGTGATGATAAATGAATGAAGGGATGAAGGAACAGTGTTGGTGATGATAAAGGAATGAAGGAACAGTGTTGGTGATGATAAAGGAATGAAGGAACAGTTGTGTGATGATAAAGGGATGAAGGGATGAAGGAACAGTGTTGGTGATGATAAAGGAATGAAGGGATGAAGGAACAGTGTTGGTGATGATAAAGGAATGAAGGGATGAAGGAACAGTGTTGGTGATGATAAAGGAATGAAGGAACAGTGTTGGTGATGATAAAGGAATGAAGGGATGAAGGAACAGTGTTGGTGATGATAAAGGAATGAAGGAACAGTGTTGGTGATGATAATGGAATGAAGGGATGAAGGAACAGTGTTGGTGATGATAAAGGAATAAAGGAACAGTGTTGGTGATGATAAAGGAATGAAGGAACAGTGTTGGTGATGATAAAGGAATGAAGGGATGAAGGAACAGTGTTGGTGATGATAAATGAATGAAGGAACAGTGTTGGTGATGATAAAGGAATGAAGGAACAGTGTAGGTGATGATAAAGGAATGAAGGGATGAAGGAACAGTGTTGGTGATAAAGGAATGAAGGGATGGAGGAACAGTGTTGGTGATGATAAAGGAATGAAGGGATGAAGGAACAGTGTTGGTGATGATGAATGAAGGAACAGTGTTGGTGATGATAAAGGAATGAAGGAACAGTGTTGGTGATGATAAAGGAATGAAGGGATGAAGGAACAGTGTTGGTGATGATAAATGAATGAAGGGATGAAGGAACAGTGTTGGTGATGATAAAGGAATGAAGGAACAGTGTTGGTGATGATAAAGGGATGAAGGAACAGTGTTGGTGATGATAAAGGAATGAAGGGATGAAGGAACAGTGTTGGTGATGATAAAGGAATGAAGGGATGAAGGAACAGTGTTGGTGATGATAAAGGAATGAAGGGATGAAGGAACAGTGTTGGTGATGATAAAGGAATGAAGGGATGAAGGAACAGTGTTGGTGATGATAAAGGGATGAAGGAACAGTGTTGGTGATGATAAAGGGATGAAGGAACAGTGTTGGTGATGATAAAGGAATGAAGGAACAGTGTTGGTGATGATAAAGGAATGAAGGAACAGTGTTGGTGATGATAAAGGAATGAAGGAACAGTGTTGGTGATAAAGGGATGAAGGAACAGTGTTGGTGATGATAAAGGAATGAAGGAACAGTGTTGGTGATGATAAAGGAATGAAGGAACAGTGTTGGTGATGATAAAGGAATGAAGGAACAGTGTTGGTGATGATAAATGAATAAAGGGATGAAGGAACAGTGTTGGTGATGATAAATGAATGAAGGGATGAAGGAACAGTGTTGGTGGTGATAAATGAATGAAGGGATGAAGGAACAGTGTCGGTGGTGATAAAGGGATGAAGGAACAGTGTTGGTGATGATAAATGAATGAAGGGATGAAGGAACAGTGTTGGTGATGATAAATGAATGAAGGGATGAAGGAACAGTGTTGGTGGTGATAAATGAATGAAGGGATGAAGGAACAGTGTTGGTGATGATAAAGGGATGAAGGAACAGTGTTGGTGATGATAAAGAATGAAGGAACAGTGTTGGTGATGATAAATGAATGAAGGGATGAAGGAACAGTGTTGGTGATGATAAAGGAATGAAGGGATGAAGGAACAGTGTTGGTGATGATAAAGGGATGAAGGAACAGTGTTGGTGATGATGAATTAAGGAACAATGTTGGTGATGATAAAGGGATGAAGGGATGAAGGAACAGTGTTGGTGATGATAAAGGAATGAAGGGATGAAGGAACAGTGTTGGTGATGATAAAGGAATGAAGGAACAGTGTTGGTGATGATAAAGGAATGAAGGGATGAAGGAACAGTGTTGGTGATGATAAATGAATGAAGGGATGAAGGAACAGTGTTGGTGATGATAAAGGAATGAAGGGATGAAGGAACAGTGTTGTGATAATAAAGGAATGAAGGGATGAAGGAACAGTGTTGGTGATGATAAAGGAATGAAGGGATGAAGGAACAGTGTTGGTGATAAAGGGATGAAGGAACAGTGTTGGTGATGATAAAGGAATGAAGGGATGAAGGAACAGTGTTGGTGATAAAGGGATGAAGGAACAGTGTTGGTGATGATGAATGAAGGAACAGTGTTGGTGATGATAAAGGGATGAAGGGATGAAGGAACAGTGTTGGTGATGATAAAGGGATGAAGGGATGAAGGAACAGTGTTGGTGATGATGAAGGGATGAAGGAACAGTGTTGGTGATGATAAAGGGATGAAGGAACAGTGTTGGTGATGATGAATGAAGGAACAGTGTTGGTGATGATAAAGGGATGAAGGGATGAAGGAACAGTGTTGGTGATGATAAAGGGATGAAGGGATGAAGGAACAGTGTTGGTGATGATAAAGGAATGAAGGGATGAAGGAACAGTGTTGGTGATGATAAAGGAATGAAGGGATGAAGGAACAGTGTTGGTGATAAAGGGATGAAGGAACAGTGTTGGTGATGATAAAGGAATGAAGGAATGAAG
>CM038718.1:36955420-37015420 GCA_021613375.1 Megaleporinus macrocephalus
ACACTAGGGGCAGTGAAACATATACACACACACTAGTGAACGCACACACTAGGGGGCAGTGAAACACTCACATATATACACACACACACACTAGTGAACACACACTGGGGCAGTGAAACACTCACATATACATACACACACACACACACACTAGTGAACATACACACTAGGGGCAGTGAAACACACACACACATACACTAGTGAACATACACACTGGGGCAGTGAAACACACACACACACTAGTGAACACACACTAGGGGCAGTGAAACACTCACATATACATACACACACACACACACACACTAGTGAACATACACACTAGGGGCAGTGAAACACACACACAGACACTAGTGAACATGTACACTATGGGGTAGTGAAACATATACACACACACATTAGTGAACACACACTCTAGGGGCAATGAAACACTTACATACACACACACAGACACTATTGAACATGTACACTAGGGGCAGTGCAACACACATATACACACACACATTAGTGAATAAACACACTAGGGGCAGTGAAACACTCACATACACACACACAGACACTAGTGAACACACACCCATGTGTACTCGTACTCTTGGGATGGATATTCCGCCGCTGTGAGTGGAACACTCCTCAGACCAGTGAGCAGAACATTCTGGACCACTCCAGCGCTGCAGTGAACCATCTCAACAGCTTCATGATGCTATCAGCCACGGTGTTTATATTCTACTGACTCCGCCCACATCATAACACTAACACAGTTTCATACACTTCAACAATAACAATACAGTAAATCACATCACTCCACCAGCATCCTGTCCACCTCACACTCTCAGAATTACAACACTACACGGTCCGGTCAGCAGGGGGAGCAGTGCACTCACCACTCCTCCAACTCCCAGCTCAGCTACTGGCTCACAAATCAACAACGCTATCGTTTTACTGGCTCCTTTTTAAAAACATCTTCATGAATCAGGATGTGTCAGACCTGCGCTGGTGTAGATCAGACCTGCGCTGGTGTAGATCAGACCTGCGCTGGTGTAGATCAGACCTGCGCTGGTGTAGATCAGACCTGTGCTGGTGTAGATCAGACCTGCGCTGGTGTAGATCAGACCTGCGCTGGTGTAGATCAGACCTGCGCTGGTGTAGATCAGACCTGCGCTGGTGTAGATCAGACCTGCGCTGGTGTAGATCAGACCTGCGCTGGTGTAGATCAGACCTGCGCTGGTGTAGATCAGACCTGTGCTGGTGTAGATCAGACCTGTGCTGGTGTAGATCAGACCTGTGCTGGTGTAGATCAGACCTGCGCTGGTGTAGATCAGACCTGCGCTGGTGTAGATCAGACCTGCGCTGGTGAGAGTGGGGGTTAGAGGGGGGTGTGTTCTGACAGTGATGATGTAACTAACACTGTTTATTTTGCAGAGTTAATGTCAGGATGTCTTTCGTGATGAGATGCTATTTTAAGAGGATGGTGCAGACAGTGGTGATCCTCATCATCCTCACCAGCGTCTTCATCTTCATCAGCAGACCACAATGGACAGAACCCCGGGTAACACCATCACTGACCAGTTCCACTAGCACCCATACAGGCCTACTGTAGTACATTAGCACTGAGTGACTGACGAACATCCTCATTATTCTTTTACTGATCATTCAGTTCAGTACTCAGTTTAATAATCACTACTGACTACTGATAAACTCATTTACACCATCAAACATCCTCATTATTCTTTTACTGATCATTCAGTTCAGTACTCAGTTTAATAATCACTACTGACTACTGATAAACTCATTTACACCATCAAACATCCTCATTATTCTTTTAGTGTTCATTCAGTTCAGTACTCAGTTTAATAATCACTACTGACTACTGATAAACTCATTTACACCATCAAACATCCTCATTATTCTTTTACTGATCATTCAGTTCAGTACTCAGTTTAATAATCACTACTGACTACTGATAAACTCATTTACACCATCAAACATCCTCATTATTCTTTTAATGATTATTCAGTTCAGTACTCAGTTTAATAATCACTACTGACTACTGATAAACCCATTTACACCATCAAACATCCTCATTATTCTTTTACTGATCATTCAGTTCAGTACTCAGTTTAATAATCACTACTGACTACTGATAAACTCATTTACACCATCAAACATCCTCATTATTCTTTTAATGTTCATTCAGTTCAGTACTCAGTTTAATAATCACTACTGACTACTGATAAACTCATTTACACCATCAAACATCCTCATTATTCTTTTAATGATCATTCAGTTCAGTACTCAGTTTAATAATCACTACTGACTACTGATTTACACAAGTAAACACACACACGATGCAGCAGTGTGTTATGGGAACACGTGGACTCAGAGACTCAGTTCAGCAGCGTCTGTACTGAATGTCTGATCTGTTCTCAGGAGACTCAGTGGATCAGATACAGTGCAGTACCACTGAACTCCAGCAGGGAGCCCTGCCCTCAGGACGCTGAGAAGAACTCGCTGTGTCTCGGAGTCTCCGTCCGCCTGCTGGCAGGAACCATCCTGAAGGAGCAGAGTGAGTAGTTCTACTCTACGACCAGCAGAGGGAGCACTTTCTCTGGAGATCCGCACTCACACTGTCACTGAGACGTATTCAATCTACAGTGACGTGAGAAAACCCTCTGTAGAGTCCTTGCTACTCAGCTTCATCAGAGTATCCTCCTGATATCATACGTAATTATACTAATTATACTAATTATACTAATTATAGTACTTAATAACTTTAACATAGAAAAACATAATAAGAGTTTCATTTATACTGTAAAAGTCTAAACACCTCCAGTTAAAACAGGTTTTTCAGTAAATTTACATTTAAAATTATTAACAAACATTAAAATTACAGGCGTGTTTTTCTAAGCTCACAGAGGAACCTCCACAGGTGTAGTAGGACTTCACAGATCTTCAGCTCTCCTATTACAGGAGCAACGTGTAGAATGAAGCCTTTGATCCTCCAGAAGGTTGTGATGTCCAACCTTACAGAGGAACACACAGTTCCTCCTCCTCAACACCAACATTCACAGCCTAGAAGAAACGCTCAGCATCAAACTTCATCACCAAGAGCTTCAACATCACTGTGTTTACTGTTCTCTCATTGGCTGCCTGTTCTTAATGATCAGCACCTTCACCACCACTGACCAGAGATCAGAATACACAGCACTACTTCCTCATCCTCACATACTGGACTGATTCAGCTCCACAATACAGTCACTCACTATCACCTCTTCAGGTACAAAGTGGTACTACAGTGACTCACTATCACCTCTTCAGGTACAAAGTGGTACTACAGTGACTCACTATCACCTCTTCAGGTACAAAGTGGTACTACAGTGACTCACTATCACCTCTTGAGGTACAAAGTGGTACTACAGTGACTCACTATCACCTCTTCAGGTACAAAATAGTACTACAGTGACTCACTATCACCTCTTGAGTTACAAAGTGGTACTACAGTGACTCACTATCACCTCATCAGGTACAAAGTGGTACTACAGTCACTCACTATCACCTCTTCAGATACAAAGTGGTACTACAGTCACTCACTATCACCTCTTCAGGTACAAAATAGTACTACAGTGACTCACTATCACCTCTTGAGGTACAAAGTGGTACTACAGTGACTCACTATCACCTCATCAGGTACAAAGTGGTACTACAGTCACTCACTATCACCTCTTCAGGTACAAAATAGTACTACAGTGACTCACTATCACCTCTTCAGGTACAAAATAGTACTACAGTGACTCACTATCACCTCTTCAGGTACCAAGTGGTACTACAGTGACTCACTATCACCTCTTCAGGTACAAAGTGGTACTACAGTGACTCACTATCACCTCATCATTTACAAAGTGGTACTACAGTCACTCACTATCACCTCTACAGGTACAAAGTGGTACTACAGTGACTCACTATCACCTCTTCAGGTACAAAATAGTACTACAGTGACTCACTATCACCTCTTCAGGTACAAAGTGGTACTACAGTCACTCACTATCACCTCTTCAGGTACAAAATAGTACTACAGTGACTCACTATCACCACTTCAGGTACAAAGTGGTACTACAGTGACTCACTATCACCTCATCATTTACAAAGTGGTACTACAGTGACTCACTATTACCTCTTCAGGTACAAAGTGGTACTACAGTGACTCACTATCACCTCTTCAGGCACAAAGTGGTACTACAGTGACTCACTATCACCTCTTGAGGTACAAAGTGGTACTACAGTGACTCACTATCACCTCTTTAGGTACAAAATGGTACTACAGTGACTCACTATCACCTCTTTAGGTACAAAGTGGTACTACAGTGACTCACTATCACCTCTTTAGGTACACAGTGGGGTTATAATATATAATATATAATAACATTTTGGAATGTTTAAAAACTAAAAATCGTACAGACATTAACTATAAGTGGAAAATAATTGGTATAAAAAATCCAATCACAGTCAATAATCGAAATTTACGTTGCTTCTTTTCTAGGATACCTGACTGTGGGTCTCTCATCCGTAAAGAGGAAGAAGGAGAATTATCTTATGAGCACCCTGAACTCTATCTTTGACCAGTCTTCGGAGAAGGAGCTGTCCCAGATGGTGGTCGTGGTCCTCCTGGCAGACTTTGACCTCGACTGGGTCCAGGAGACTTTGGACAGCGTTGAGAAGCAATTCTTCACCCAGCTGAGCCTGGGGCAGCTGCTGGTCATCCATGCTGATCAGCATCTTTATCCTCCTCTTATGGGGCTGAAGAGGAACTTCAACGATGCTCCTGACCGAGTGACCTTCCGGTCCAAGCAGAATGTGGACTATGCCTTCTTGGTTGACTTCAGCGCTGGTCTTTCCCAGTACTACATCATGCTGGAGGACGACGTGAGCTGCTCAAAGGGTTTTTTGACGGCCATCCGTGGCCACATCAGCTCTCAAAGATCTTCACCATGGGTGACGCTGGAGTTCTCCAAGCTGGGATACATCGGGAAGCTCTATCGCTCCAGCGATCTTCCACGGCTGGCGCAATTCCTCTACCTCTTCTACCAGGAGATGCCTTGCGACTTCCTTTTGTCCCACTACCGCACTTTACTCATGCAGGACAAGGTCATCCGCTTCCGCCCATCCCTCTTCCAGCACATAGGAACCTTCTCGTCCTTCAAGGGTGCCTACAACCATCTGAAGGATGATGACTTCCACAAGGACCCTGCTGACAACCCACCTGCAGATGTTCACACAGACATTGCAGTGTTTGAGAAGCATAGTCCAGAGGAAGCTTACTCCCAAGGATTGGGTTACTTCTGGGGCAAGGCACCAATCAAGGAAGGGAGCTACGTCCTCATAGCCTTTCATGAACCAGTGTTCATCTCACGTATCCTGATTCAGACAGGATTGGATGAGAAGGACCTTCTGAAATTTGCTGATGTGGAGGTTGGAGAGGAGGTACGGAGGTCAGGAGGTGGAGTGCAGTGCTTAGAAACTCATCTACTGGGTTCCCTGCAGGAGGGACAGTTTGAGCAGTTGAATGTCCAGCAGACACTGAACAAGCCAGTGGTATGCTTACAAGTTAGAATCACTGCTGTTCAGTCAAGCTGGGTCATCATAAGAAACATCCAGGTCTGGACTGCTGAGATGAAAAAGAATGAAAAGTCATCTGCAGTTTGATGGACATCTCATGTTGTAATGGCCCAGTTTGAGCTGGGATCACCTTAGAAACACAATTAATACTGAATGTGTCCAGAAGTGACCTTTCAGGACCAAAGTAAGACCAGACAAATGGTATGAGAGCTCAGAGTAAACTACTGAATGAGGGATATACATGGTGGATACATCAGTGCTGGACTACTGGTCTTCATCCCGGTGATCTCAGTGGTGTAAAAGTACTTAATGACTTTATCCTCATCAGGAACATTGAATACTTTACTGTTTTAGGAGCTTATTGTTTCTCAATTAGCAACATTAGTTTTTAGAGTGATTGTAAGACTCTCAAATCAGAGCTCAAATAAACAAACATCACTCGCCACTGCCTGCTGTAGGTGCTGTGGACCTGTATGAAGTTACTACTTGTGTTGTTTTCGTAAGACCTGTCAGTGAACATGTTTACAGCTCATTTTTTATATTATATAATTTAGTCTCATGTTGGTGGTACGGTGGTCTTATGACCTCCTTTATTGGGTGACAGTGTTAAGAGATTTTGAAAAAAGATAAACGTGAGTTCGTTAAAAAAGCCGGAGCTCAGGAACGACACTTCTTGAGCTTAGCTTTGGTTAACCCTGTCTTATGATGATGAATCACTTTTTACTGGTTTGCACAACAATAGAAACCTACGCTGCACACCTACCCTGCTCCAGGGTCAAATCTGGGATTTCAGATTAGCTTATGGACCAATCAGGGCTGAGCTTCTGCCCAATCAGACGAACCCAAGAAATAAATGAAGTTACGCAGATAGTAAGAGTATGCTGTGGTTATTTGTCCAGTGATGGTAAACGCTTTACTGGTATTTCTTTGATAAATAAACTGCTGGACTTGATTGGCTGTTTGTCATAAATTGTACACTTTCACACAATCTCCGTATCTCAAGCTGGACTAACAGAGAAGGTTGTTATTTGCAAACATTTCACAACTTAGGTGCGAGATAGTGACCTGACAGTGGACAGAAACCATCAACATGCAGTATAACAGTATCCAGAACAACCAGGACAAGGCTTTTACAAAACATTGTGTAATAATGGCCGCCTGATAAGGGTTTGAACCCCAGCTCCCTGCCCCCAGAAATCAGGTGGGTTTATAAACTTGAGGGGCCTGAAATGAGGTGTAAAACAAAAACCAAAAACACAAAAACACACCTGCTTTGAGGAAAAGTTTGGGCAGGAAACCAAGAACAAAGACTGGCCACCTCAAAGTAATGAGGAGAAGGAGAAACCATGGTTTCCAGAAGAACCCAACATAATAAGGAGACAAACAAAAACCCTGTTGCTTTTCTTGTCCACCTCTCTGGTGAACTTTATTTATTTATTGAGGACGCTCAAGAGTCTCGAGAAGAAAGACAGAAGAAAGAAATGAGGGTGAGATCTCTCAGCCAAACAATACCGACTGTTTCTGCCGACCCACAGTGAGACAAAGACCCAGCAGCTTCTGACTTCCTAGTCAGAAGTCATTACTGACCAATAATGACTCAAACCAGCTCATGGTGTAAAGGCTGGCTATGGCTGCGTCCCTGCCACCAGAGGGTGACGTCAAACTGCCAATCAGACCCGATGTCATAGGACGTAATAATAATTACCTTATTTTCTGGATATCTTGGTTTTGGACAGTCACCCGGTTTTGCCGTCACATCTTTTGGTATCTCTCTGCGTTGTTATAGTGTCCTGTGGTTATTGTCCTGTGGTTATTGTCCTGTGGTTATTGACCTGGACTGTTATTGTCCTGTGGTTATTGACCTAGACTGTTATTGTCCTGTGGTTATTGTCCTGTGGTTATTGACCTGTGGTTATTGACCTGGACTGTTATTGTCCTGTGGTTATTGTCCTGTGGTTATTGACCTGGACTGTTATTGTCCTGTGGTTATTGACCTGGGCTGTTATTGTCCTGTGGTTATTGACCTGGACTGTTATTGTCCTGTGGTTATTGACCTGGACTGTTATTGTCCTGTGGTTATTGTCCTGTGGTTATTGACCTGGACGGTTATTGTCCTGTGGTTATAGTCCTGTGGTTATTGACCTGGACTGTTATTGTCCTGTGGTTATTGTCCTGTGGTTATTGTCCTGTGGTTATTGACCTGGACTGTTATTGTCCTGTGGTTATTGTCCTGTGGTTATTGTCCTGTGGTTATTGACCTGGACTGTTATTGTCCTGTGGTTATTGACCTGGGCTGTTATTGTCCTGTGGTTATTGACCTGGACTGTTATTGTCCTGTGGTTATTGACCTGGACTGTTATTGTCCTGTGGTTATTGTCCTGTGGTTATTGACCTGGACTGTCATTGTCCTGTGGTTATTGACCTGAACTGTTATTGTCCTGTGGTTATTGACCTGGACTGTTATTGTCCTGTGGTTATTGACCTGGACTGTTATTGTCCTGTGGTTATTGTCCTGTGGTTATTGTCCTGTGGTTATTGACATGGACTGTTATTGTCCTGTGGTTATTGACCTGGACTGTTACTGTCCTGTGGTTATTGTCCTGTGGTTATTGACCTGGACTATTACTGTCCTGTGGTTTTTGTTCTGTGATTATTGACCTGGGCTGTTATTGTCCTGTGGTTACTGTCCTGTGGTTATTGACCTGGACTGTTATTGTCCTGTGGTTATTGTCCTGTGGTTATTGACCTGGACTGTTACTGTCCTGTGGTTATTGTCCTGTGGTTATTGACCTGGACTCTTATTGTCTTGTGGTTATTGTCCTGTGGTTATTGACCTGGACGGTTATTGTCTTGTGGTTATTGTCTTGTGGTTATTGTCCTGTGGTTATTGTCCTGTGGTTATAGTCGTGGACGCCGTGTGGACGCTGTGTGGACGTGCTGGACGTCAGGTCGTGCTCAGGATTCAGCTTTACTTCTCCGCGTAGCTACGGCGACGCTGTCCGGAGGAAATGAAGTGAGCCGGTTGTGTCTGATGTCAGGGTGTTCTGGGGTCTTCTGTGGAGAGGTGTCACACTACAGAGCCGGGTTTCATACCTGACCCAGTTTCCTTCTGCTGGCTCCTGATTAGGATACCGCAGGGTGGGCTACAGAGGTTTATGAGGGGGGGTGTGGGGGGTGTGGTTTCCCAGGAGGCCCTAAAATGTTCATTATGTAGTTTGTATTAAGTATTAATTGAGTTATTATCACATAAATAGACTACATGGACAAAAGTATTGGGACACCTACAGGAGCTTTTATGACTCCACTTTGGTAGAACACACTAAAGCTCAGCTCGCTGGTGTCACTCGATCATTTTAAACACCTTCAGACAGCCAGTCTTAGTTTTTATGTTTCATTTAACATTTTTAGTTAACTTTTAATTTCCCTTATAATATCTTTATTTTATCGTTTCCTTATTTCTTTTGTTCTTAGTTATTGTTTATTTACATTTACCCTTTTATGTATTTAGTTTTACTTATTTATCTATAGTCTTTCTTACCTATGATTTTATTGATTCCTACTTTTAAAAATGTTATTTTTATCTTATTTGTTTTATCTTATTCTATTTTATAATATTTTCTATCTACATCTTATTAAAATGCTGTTTAGTTTATTTTGTTAATCCTCTTATAATGTATAATGCTCGGCTACTCTGTAAATGAGGGCCCCGCTCAGTGTACTCAATCAAAGTTGATTGATTATATGAAGTTAGCAGCTCTGACAGCGTCTACTCTTCTTCTGGAGTCCTCAGAAGCTCATGGTGGACGCTCAAGCCCTCCAACAAAGAGTCTGTTTACATTGTTTGGTGTTGTTTGTGAGTTTATGTGTAAGACCACACCTCCCTGCCCAATCAGGGCCTGCCGTGTGTTTTACTCTGGGCTGATATTATAAGATCTTATTTAATTTCAGTTTTTATATTTTATATCTAGTTCAGTGTAAGTGTATAGGGTCAACCTTTGACCTTTGACCTGGGCCTTTGATCCGTCTGCTGTTCCCGTCTGATTGTCTGATCTGCTCGTGTGTTCTGACCAAGCGGCCGTTAGTAAAGCTGCCCATATAAAAGCAGCGGGTCACATTTCCTCCTGACCTACTTTCTCTGAACCGGCCTCTCCTGCTCGGGTTTCATGCCCCCGGCTTCCTCGCCTGCTCAACATGTCCGGCTGAAGCTGCTGGTCAGAGTAACCGTCAGAGACACAGTCACCGAGTTACGGCAGAGATTGCATAACAACGACGAAAGATGAACGATGATTGACACCCCGCTGACTGCTGACCCCTCCTGATGCTACTGTGACTAGAACATGGCAGATGGAGTGACCAGGAGTGAGCGAGCCACCTTCCAGAACAAGTTCTTCCAGTACCTGTGAGAACCACAGGGTGAAAGCGTATAACTAGATTTGATAAATCGATAAAGATTCTCAGAATTTCATTTACAAAGACATGCAGAATATTCGGGTTGCTATGGTGATCTTATCAGGGTGCCACAGTGTACGGAGAACATACTGAGTAGTAGTAGCTAGGGTCTGGCAAATAGAGTGAGGGTCAGTATAGCTGTGGATTAGACACACAGAGGAGTGAGGGTCAGTGTGGATTAGACACATAGAGGAGTGAGGGTCAGTATAGCTGTGGATTAGACACATAGAGGAGTGAGGGTCAGTATAGCTGTGGATTAGACACACAGAGGAGTGAGGGTCAGTGTGGATTAGACACATAGAGGAGTGAGGGTCAGTATAGCTGTGGATTAGACACATAGAGGAGTGAGGGTCAGTATAGCTGTGGATTAGACACATAGAGGAGTGAGGGTCAGTATAGCTGTGGATTAGACACATAGAGGAGTGAGGGTCAGTGTGGATTAGACACATAGAGGAGTGAGGGTCAGTATAGCTGTGGATTAGACACATAGAGGAGTGAGGGTCAGTATAGCTGTGGATTAGACACATAGAGGAGTGAGGGTCAGTATAGCTGTGGATTAGACACATAGAGGAGTGAGGGTCAGTGTGGATTAGACACATAGAGGAGTGAGGGTCAGTGTGGATTAGACACATAGAGGAGCGAGGGTCAGTATAGCTGTGGATTAGACACATAGAGGAGTGAGGGTCAGTGTGGATTAGACACATAGAGGAGTGAGGGTCAGTATAGCTGTGGATTAGACACATAGAGGAGTGAGGGTCAGTATAGCTGTGGATTAGATACAGAGGAGTGAGGGTCAGTATAGCTGTGGATTAGACACATAGAGGAGTGAGGGTCAGTATAGCTGTGGATTAGACACATAGAGGAGTGAGGGTCAGTATCACTGTAGATTAGACTCATAGAGTAGTGAGGGTCAGTATGACTGAAGATTAGACTCATAGAGGAGTGAGGGTCAGTATAGCTGTGGATTAGACCCATAGAGAAGTGGGGGTCAGTATAGCTGTGGATTAGACTCATAGAGGAGTGAGGGTCAGTATGACTGAAGATTAGACTCATAGAGGAGTGAGGGTCAGTATGACTGAAGATTAGACTCATAGAGGAGTGAGGGTCAGTGTGGATTAGACTCATAGAGGAGTGAGGGTCAGTATAGCTGTGGATTAGACCCATAGAGGAGTGAGGGTCAGTATGACTGTATATTGGACTCATAGAGGAGTGAGGGTCAGTATGACTATAGATTGGACTCAGAGGAGTGGGGGTCAGTATCATTGTGGATTAGACACATAGAGGAGTGAGGGTCAGTATAGCTGTGGATTAGACACATAGAGGAGTGAGGGTCAGTATAGCTGTGGATTAGACACACAGAGGAGTGAGGGTCAGTGTGGATTAGACACATAGAGGAGTGAGGGTCAGTATAGCTGTGGATTAGACACATAGAGGAGTGAGGGTCAGTATAGCTGTGGATTAGACACATAGAGGAGTGAGGGTCAA
This sequence comes from Megaleporinus macrocephalus, assembly GCA_021613375.1. Classification (NCBI taxonomy): domain Eukaryota; kingdom Metazoa; phylum Chordata; class Actinopteri; order Characiformes; family Anostomidae; genus Megaleporinus; species Megaleporinus macrocephalus. The sequence continues at coordinate 36,966,962 of CM038718.1, forward strand.
TATAGCTGTGGATTAGACACATAGAGGAGTGAGGGTCAGTGTGGATTAGACACATAGAGGAGTGAGGGTCAGTATAGCTGTGGATTAGACTCATAGAGTAGTGAGGGTCAGTATGACTGAAGATTAGACTCATAGAGGAGTGAGGGTCAGTATAGCTGTGGATTAGACCCATAGAGAAGTGGGGGTCAGTATAGCTGTGGATTAGACTCATAGAGGAGTGAGGGTCAGTATGACTGAAGATTAGACTCATAGAGGAGTGAGGGTCAGTATGACTGAAGATTAGACTCATAGAGGAGTGAGGGTCAGTATGACTGAAGATTAGACTCATAGAGGAGTGAGGGTCAGTGTGGATTAGACTCATAGAGGAGTGAGGGTCAGTATAGCTGTGGATTAGACCCATAGAGGAGTGAGGGTCAGTATGACTGTATATTGGACTCATAGAGGAGTGAGGGTCAGTATGACTATAGATTGGACTCAGAGGAGTGGGGGTCAGTATCATTGTGGATTAGACTCATAGAGGAGTGAGGGTCAGTATGACTGTGGATTAGATCCATAGAGGAGTGAGGGTCAGTATGACTAAAGATTAGACTCATAGAGGAGTAAGGGTCAGTAGGACTGTGGTTTAGACACACAGATGATTGAGGGTCAGTATAGCTGTAGATTAGACACATAGAGGAGTGAGGTTCAGTTTGACTGTGGATTAGACTCATAGAGGAGTGAGGTTTAGTTTGACTGTAGATTGGATTCATAGATGATTGAGGGTCAGTATAGCTGTAGATTAGACACATAGAGTAGTGAGGTTCAGTTTGACTGTGGATTAGACTCATAGAGGAGTGAGGTTTAGTTTGACTGTAGATTGGATTCATAGAGGAGTGAGGGTCAGTATGACTGTAGATTGGACTCAGAGGAGTGTGTAAGTATGACCGTAGATTAGACACATAGAGGAGTGAGGGTCTGTATGACTTTGGATTAGACTCATGGAGGAGTGAGGGTCAGTATGACTGTAGATTAGACACATAGAGGAGTGATGGTCATCCATTAGCAGACTGAATGGGTGGAGCTATACTGCTCTAGGCTGAATGGGTGGAGCTAAACAGCTGTAGGCTGAATGGGTGGAGCTAAACTGCTGTTGGCTGAATGGGTGGAGCTAAACAGCTGTTGGCTGAATGGGTGGAGCTAAACAGCTGTAGGCTGAATGGGTGGAGCTACACTGCTCTAGGCTGAATGGGTGGAGCTATTCAAAGAAAATATAATACAATAAATTAATTTATATATATATACATATATAGTAAATATATAATTCTATATTTACTTTTAATGTAAGTCAACAGAAGCATAATTTTTTCCAAGCTATTTTGGAGCATTTCTATTGGTCCATTCAAGATGAAATTTCCACACGACATAAAGAGCAGCTGTTTCACTGTTTAATATTTTTTACTGGTGAGTCAAAAGTATCAGGACACTCTTTTATTTCAGAACTGAAAGGGAAAACGATGTATCTAGGTACTCATGAGGGGGGCTATCTTTTAGATTATGTCCTGAACATGACCACCAGCTTAAAAGCCAACATTTTGGATTAAGGGCGAGTTTGTCCAATGGGAAGGAGGTCGTGTATCAGATCAACTCCAACTTCAGGTCTGAGTTCAGCTCCAGAGACAGTGCTCTGAACATTGTTCAATGTGGTTGTTGTGTTGATAACATTTAAACCACAAGAGATTACAAATCTGATTACATCAATCAATTTCTGATCAGTTCTGATCTTCTTTGATCTGATACACGACCACCTTCCCATTGGACAAACTTGTCCTTGATCCAATATGGTGACTTTCAAGATGGCGGCCATGTTCGGGACATAACCTAAGAGATAGACCCCCTCACCCGTTACTTACTGGGGTCTTCAGATACACCATTCTCCCTTTCAGTTCTGAAATAAAAGGGTGTCCTGATACTTTTGACTCAACCCGTACATACAATGTTATTTAATTCAAGATTAATATCAATGAAACACATTCTTAATACACAGACTTTTTAATTTAAAAAAGTTAATTTTGTCATTTAATGAAACAAGAACGATGAACAGATGAACTTGTGTTATTACTGTTTATATCTTTATCTACTTAATAATAATAATAATAATAATAATAATAATAATAATAATATATTATTATTATTATTATTATTAAGTAGATTAAGATATAAACAGTAATAACACAAGTTCATCTGTTCATCGTTCTTGTTTCATTAAATGACAAAATTTACTTTATATATATATATATATATATATATATATATATATATATATATATATATATATATATATATATATATATATAAAAAATAAGATATTAATAATTGAAACAATTTCTAGCTTTCATAGTCCACCCTTGTCCACTTACACTCTTCCACGATGTGTCCACAGGTGGTTTTCTATGGACAGAAACCATAAACACCGCCCCCCCCATCCCCACCCCCCAAACCCACCCGCTCTGGTTGGAGGAAGATAAGAAAGTGCGGATCATTCGGGATCAGTTACGTTATAAAAGCCAGTGACGTTTTGCTCCAGACTCGCATGGACCAGCAGAAGAGCCTCACAGACACCTCCACAGTGGTCGAGAAACCTGTTCCTCGAAGGCCTCGAGCTTCAGAGCCCCTCGTATCTCCCAGCTTTGGTGTGAGGAACCTGTAAGGAGCTTCAGGGCTGTTTGTCCTCCAGGTTTTGGGATATGGGCTTTGCTCTGCTCACCCACGTTCTGCTGCTCTCCTCAGCTGCTGGACTTCTGCTGGGATGCTCCCTAAGGAACTTCACTCTTCATGTGGAGAAGCAGGAGTGTGGTCACTGCATGGCCATCAACACCACCATCTGCAGCGGGATGTGCTTCTCACAGGTAAACCGAGAAACCAGAACATCTCAAAAACTAACTTTTAATCACGCCTGACTTTACTGTGTAGATTATACGAATCAGGATCAAGTCAAAGCTCTTACTGGCCAATCACAATTCAGCTGACGCTGTTAATCCAACCAACAGTAATAAACAGTTTAAACGCAGGAACGTTTAGAAGAGATGGTTAAAAAATAAATATTATAACAAACTCAACAACACATATACAGAGCGTATATACACATATACATATATACACATACACATATACACATATATACATTTACACACACATACAAATATACATATACACACACACATATATATATATATATACACATATACATATACACATTTACACACACATACAAATATACATATATACATATACACACACACATATATATATACACATATACATATACACATATATACATTTACACACACATACAAATATACATATATACATATACACACACACATATATATATATATATACACATATACATATACACATATATACATTTACACACACACATATATATATATATACAGATCATCTACATTAAAAACAGAAGATGATCTGATGCTGACACTCGAGCTCCGTATGGTATGTGATGTTAAAGTAATATTAAAGAAGTGTGTCCGTGTTGTCCGTGCTGGTGATCAGGATGGACAGTGATGTTTCTGAAACTGAGTAGCCGCTGAGCTGATAAGATAAACCTTCGTTAGTCTGTGACGTGTTTCTCTGTGAGCATTTAAAAAACAAGTGTGTGTATTGTATATATATCCTGTAAGTGCATCATATGTGTTTGTATATACTTACAGGATAATTACATCATGTAACAATTACAAATAATGTGGGGCAACAAACTTTTCAACTGAAAAAAATAAAAAAATGAAATGTGTGTGTTTGTGTGTATTTGTGTGTGTGTGTGTGTGTGTGTGTATTTGTGTGTATTTGTGTGTGTGTGTGTGTGTGTGTGTGTGTGTGTGTGTGTGTGTGTATTTATATGACTCATTTTACAAGACCAAAAAAATAATTAAAAAAAATATTAATTATTAATTAAATAATATTAATTATTTAATGCAAGTCAAAGGATCCAGGTTATTTATTCTGGGTTATTTATTTTGGTCCAATATTAATTATTATTCTTTATTAATTTTACACAATATATATAATACAACACAGTTTCAGATTACGTCAAAAACTGAAAAATTGGAGATACAAAGTTGTGTTTACACTATGCTTTTTTCTGGATAGTATTTGAACATGAAAGCTTTTTAAGGCACTTATTGTGTTTTTAGCTTTTACTGTTTTTTTTTTCAGATTAAACTAGATGGCAAACAGAAATATGTGATATAATTTCTCAGAATTCATATAAAATAAACCATTTTCTTCCACTTTCAAAAATAATTTTCTATATAAATATATATTTTAATGATTCATTATGAATTGTATATTCAATTATTTTTAATATTCTCTAAAGCTGATAAAAGGCCTTATTAATGCCTCAGAGTACCTGCAGCACTAGAGCATCAAGTAACTTAGCAATATATATACATTTTCAACATATATATAACTTAAAAACATACATACCATTTAAAAACATATATAACTTAAAAACATATACACAACTTAAAATATATACAACTTAAAAACATACATACAATTTAAAAACCTATTTACAACTTAAAAACATATATACAATTTAACCTAAACCTAAAAACAAATATATATAACTTAAAACATATACACGCCTTAAAACATATATAATGTAAAAAAAACTACACAACTTAAAAACATATAACTTAAAACATATATAACAAAAACAAATAACACTTAATTACATATATAACTTAAAAACACAGAATGTAAAGCATGTATAATTTCAGACTTGTATCTAGCTGGGAGTGCTCGCTGGGAGTGAGCTGTGATGTTAGTGGTTTGTTTGTGTAATTTATTTAAAATATCTTTAATTATAAATCTCAGAATGGTTATAGGAGGGGATTCTATGTTAAGCTTTTTCTTGTTTTGATGTGTAAGGGTTAACTGGTTCCTGATTGGTTCACCTGGTGGGTGAGCTGTACCTGTAAACAGGTGTTGTGTGCAGGTGCAGGTGATGGTGCGAGAGCTATACCTGCTGAATGTAACAGTGTTTGTGTTTGTTGGTCAGGGCTCGAACCTGCGGGGCTCCGGGAGGAGAGCGTTCCTGGTCCAGACGGCGTGTGTGTATCGGTCTGTTGTGTATCAGTCGGCTGAAGTGCCCGGATGCCCCGCCCACGTCGACCCGCTGTTTGTTTACCCCGTCGCTCAGCGCTGCTACTGCGGAAAATGCAACACTGTCCTTAACGAGTGTGTCCGTACTGTCCACCGCACCCACCCGCAGACCACCTGCAGATCCAAACACCTGCAGACCACCTGACATCAGAACAGATCACCTATAACACCCACCAATCAATACCCAGCGACTAATCAATACCCAGCGACTAATCAATACCCAGCTTAGCGCTCACACAGCCGCCGCCTCTCAGTGTGTTTACTTTCCTGTCCTGTTTATCACCTCTGTCTTTAGTTTACATAAACATTCATTACACTAACGAGAATCTACCTTCAGAACCTAATTACACCTGATTACACAAGATCAATCAGTACTATTCCTCTACCAATATTAGTGATGCTAATTAATAATAATAAAATTAGTCATTATATATATAATGTGAGTACTTGTAACTCTTCAGCATTAATTAAAGATAATTGTATTTGACAGATAATTTACAAATTATTATTATTATTAGTAGTAGTAGTGAGATTAGTAATCTATAATAGTTTATTGTATTTTCTATTATTATTATTATTATTATTATTATTATTATTATTATTATTATTATTATTATTATTAAAAGTAGTGGTAGGAGTGGTGTTAGTGATATGAGTAATTTATTGTATTTCTTCTTCTTCTTCTTCTTCTTATTATTATTATGCTGTGTATTGTAAGCTAATGGGTTAATTTCTGCTTTGTTTAGAATTAGAACTGCTATTTCTGATTATATGTTTTGAGAAAATAAAACATCAGAATTGCAGTTGATTTGTGTTTTTTACTCACGCTGAGACGTTTAATCTGTCATTCTGTATGTTTAATGTGTGAATACTGTAGAGATGTTTATTGTTTATTTAATATACACAGTGTTTATTGTGATTAAGAAATGTAACAGTGTTTATTTTGGCTGCGAAATGTTTATCTAGCAAACTTCTGACCAGAGGCCCAATAACAGAATTAGACCAAATACTAATATCAGACAAAGTCATCTGAACAAGGACAACCCACGCCTCTCTCTTCATCTCTCTAAAACAGGGACTTTTATTCTGCATTCATGCACAAGCTTAATTCTCTTGTTCAACAGTTTCTATAAACACATATAATTATTATATATATATATACACACAAACTTTACTAACTGTATATTTATATTTTACTGCAACTTTAATTAATTAAAATTTTAAATTAATTAAAAAAGAATACTTACAATTAGTGAATAGAATTATTGTGATGAAATGCATATTACAGATGTATATCTTCGTTGTTCAAAGAAAATCATGCTTATCCAATTTCACAAGAGAGAACAAAATTTTATTTTCTATATTTTTAATGAATTTTCATTATTTTAATTTCATTAATTGTATTATGTGCTATAAAGACTGATAGCTTGTATAGATGTTTATGCTTTGTCTTTTATTCTGACAGCATCCCGACACTTAGCCTGTTAGCTATGTGCTGAGCTAAAGCTAGCCCATGTTGTGAACAGCAATACAGTTTTAAAAAATTATAAATTATAGAATTAAAAAATGTGAAATTCTATGTATTTTATGTACAGGTAGAAGATCAGACTGTTATTAGGTGCCTATTAGCCTATTATCTGCCTGCCGGCGTATTTATCTACTCCATAAACGTCCACACAGATTTCAGCACACAGAGCATTTGTAGCTCGTAGCTAACAGACACAGCAGAGCGTCAGTCAGGGGTCGTGTGTCCTCAGTGATACGGACTTACAGCTCAGCTGGACGTGTGGCTACAACAACAATAACTCTGAGCAGTGCTAGTTATAATAGTGACTGAGGCACGTTCACGATTAGTGAAAAAAAAGAACATCTCCAAAACAACAACTTCACAGGGGAGAACAAAAACCATCTTCATGTTGGATGTAAGTCAATGGAACCAGAAATCCAAGCTATTTCCAAGCTATTTTGGAGCATTTCTATTGGTCCATCCGTAATAGCATTGTCACACAGTGTAAACAACACCTGCTGCGTTCAAATAAAGTAGAAAAATAAAAACCGGTTTTATTTGGACAGCGATGATATTTTACAGTGTAAACATTCACATACAAAGTAACCTCATTAAAAACATCTTACACAAAGAAACACTTTATTAATTATTTAATTCATTAATTTAGAGTGTCCTAGATACTAATTACAAGTTCTAGATTCTAGAATTCTATTGTTAATTGTGAGAGCCGAACTAGATGAAAGTGGCTAAAAAGACATTAAATAATTTAATGTCCAATCAGAATGCTTCATTCTTCAGATGTAACAGAAGTTTAATAAATTTAATTTTATTTAAATAACAGCAGTAAAAAAATGAAAAAAGTTTTAATTCATACCAACAATTGCTGTCACTGGAACAAAAACATTTTTCAGATTTAAACATAATCTCAGAATACTCACATTTCTTTATATTGTGTGTGAAATTCACAAATGGACTAAAAGAAACGTCCCAACATGACTCGAAAAAGACGTCTGGTTACCTTGAGTTACATTAACAGCAAACTATAATTTTCTTTCTCCTGTAAACCTTCAATCTGGAGATGTTGTTCGACAGCAGTGACGTGTAGACACAATATCAGACTGACAAAACAACCAAATACAACATCTCAGGATTATTAGAAAATAGAATATTAAATATCATATATACATAGTACTGAGTAAAAGGTTTCAGTCACTGAGAAACATTATTATATATAAAAATCTATTACATACAGATAGGAAATGTTTATTTACTCAGTAAACACTTTATTATTAAATATTAAACAGTATTAATAGCGTAAGTAGTGATTTTACACTTTAATATTAAATATTAAACAGTATTAATAGAGTAAGTAGAGCTTTTACACTTTATTATTAAATATTAAACAGTATTAATAGAGTAAGTAGTGCTTTTACACTTTATTATTAAATATTAAACAGTATTAATAGAGTAAGTAGAGCTTTTACACTTTATTATTAAATATTAATCAGTATTAATAGAGTAAGTAGAGCTTTTACACTTTATTATTAAATATTAATCAGTATTAATAGCATAAGTAGTGATTTTACACTTTAATATTAAATATTAAACAGTATTAATAGAGTAAGTAGAGCTTTTACACTTTATTATTAAATATGAATCAGTATTAATAGAGTAAGTAGTGCTTTTACACTTTATTATTAAATATTCAACAGTATTAATAGAGTAAGTAGAGCTTTTACACTTTATTATTAAATATTAAACAGTATTAATAGAGTAAGTAGTGCTTTTACACTTTATTATTAAATATTAAACAGAATTAATAAAGTAAGTAGTGCTTTTACACTTTATTATTACATATTAAACAGTATTAATAGAGTAAGTAGTGCTTTTACACTTTATTATTAAATATTAATCAGTATTAATAGAGCAAGTAGTACTTTTACACTTTATTATTAAATATTAAACAGTATTAATAGAGTAAGTAGTGCTTTTACACTTTATTATTAAATATTAATCAGTATTAATAGAGCAAGTAGTACTTTTACACTTTATTATTAAATATTAAACTGTATTAATAGAGCTAGTAGTGCTTTTACACTTTATTATTAAATATTAAACAGTATTAATAGAGTAAGTAGTACTTTTACACTTTATTATTAAATATTAATCAGTATTATTAGAGTAAGTAGTGCTTTTCCACTTTATTATTAAATATTAATCAGTATTAATAGAGTAAGTAGTGCTTTTCCACTTTATTATTAAATATTAATCAGTATTAATAGAGTAAGTAGAGCTTTTACATTTTATTATTAAATATTAATCAGTATTAATAGAGTAAGTAGTGCTTTTACACTTTATTATTAAGTATTAAACAGTATTAATAGAGTAAGTAGAGCTTTTACACTTTATTATTAAATATTAATCAGTATTAATAGAGTAAGTAGTACTTTTACACTTCATTATTAAATATTAATCAGTATTAATAGAGTAAGTAGTCCTTTTACACTTCATTATTAAATATTAATCAGTATTAATAGAGTAAGTAGAGCTTTTACATTTTATTATTAAATATTAATCAGTATTAATAGAGTAAGTAGAGCTTTTACACTTCAATTTTAAATATTAATCAGTATTAATAGAGTAAGTAGTACTTTTACACTTTAAGTAGAGCTTTTACACTTTATTATTAAATATTAATCAGTATTAATAGAGTAAGTAGAGCGTTTACACTTTATTATTAAATAATAATCAGTATTAATAGAGTAAGTAGAGCTTTTACACTTTATTATTAAATATTAATCAGTATTAATAGAGTAAGTAGAGCTTTTACACTTTATTATTAAATAATAATCAGTATTAATAGAGTAAGTAGAGCTTTTACACTTTATTATTAAATATTAATCAGTATTAATAGAGTAAGTAGAGCTTTTACACTTTATTATTAAATATTAATCAGTATTAATAGAGTAAGTAGAGCTTTTACACTTTATTATTAAATATTAATCAGTATTAATAGAGTAAGTAGTGCTTTTACACTTTATTATTAAATATTAATCAGTATTAATAGAGTAAGTAGTGTTTTCTATACGTCAGTGTGTTTATTTAACTCTTTCCAAGCTTCTCCTAAACAACCCAGTATTATTATCAGTTCTGATCTAATACCTGCTTTGACTGCTCAGTACTTCATTAAGATAAATCAAGAACTGAACACGTTCATACAATGTCTGGGGCGTCCAGGAGAAATCTGGAACCTAACTTTGTTCTTCAAACTGGATCAAGATCTGATCTACTTCTCTCACAACAACATATTCATGTTACTTTGTATTGTATGTCTGATTATTTACATCTGTTCTAATCAGATCTGCTGTTCTCACTGGTGATCAGACACTTATTGATCAGATAATCACTTTTACACTATCAGATCAGACTCTTCCACACGAGTGTCTCTGCACAGTTTAATATCTAGAACCTGTTGGACATTTCAGTGCAGTTTGATTAGACAGCTTTGGAACTTAACATCATTTGCTGGATACTTGCTTAATATCTAACACTGTGAGGAACACACAGGATAGTAATGCTGCACAACAGGAGAAATAATAATAATAATAATAATAATAATAATAATAATAATACATAATTTTATTTTATTTTATTTTATTTTATTTTATTTTATTTTATTTTATTTTATTTTATTTTATTTTATGATGTAAGAGGGTTCATGGCTGCTCTGAGCTCGGTGACGTGGGTCTGAACCGGTTCTGCCTGCGGTGCTAACGTTCCTCGTGTTTGAACTCATTCTCACACTTACAGCCTGTGTTCTGGGCAAGGGAGGAGCGACAGGAGGAGGAGTGTGAGTCACAGGGAGTGTGTGGTTATATAAAGCTGCTCCTCTTTCACTCACACTGCTCCTGCCCCCCCCCCCCAGTCACACCGACTCACTCCAACTCACCCCAGCAGCCTGCAGCACCCATGGCTCAGCAACCCATCAGGTACGTCTTCTTATTCCACTGTCTTTTAGTCCTCCGCTACCGTCCTCAGACCAGTTCTGCTGCTGTTAGTCCAGTTCTGCTGCTGTTAGTCCAGTTCTGCTGTCCTCAATCCAGTTCTGATGTCCTCAGTCCAGTTCTGCTGCTGTTAGTCCAGATCTGCTGCTGTTAGCCCAGTTCTGCTGCTTTCAGGATCAGTTCTGTGGACAGGAGTTAAGTCCAGTCTGGGACTATGTAAGATTTTGATATAGGTGTAAGACCAGGACCCAGACACGCCCCAGACCCGGCCCGCTGTTCTACCACGTTCTAGCGTCTCCACTCTGCACAGCTCAGCAAACAGTCAGTTCATTAAGTTCTACAGTGTTCTGATGAGTTCTACAGGTTTAGTCCAGTTTTATTGTTTGCAGTTCAGCTCTACTGTTGTTTTGGTCCAGTTCTGCTTTTTTTGGTTCAGTTCTATGGTTTTAGTCCGGTTCCGCTGTTTTATTCTGATTCTGTGGTTTTAGTCCGGTACCGCTGTTTTATTCTGATTCTGTGGTTTTAGTCCGGTACCGCTGTTTTATTCTGATTCTGTGGTTTTAGTACGGTTCCGCTGTTTTATTCTGATTCTGTGGTTTTAGTACGGTTCCGCTGTTTTATTCTGATTCTGTGGTTTTAGTACGGTTCCGCTGTTTTATTCTGATTCTGTGGTTTTAGTACGGTTCCGCTGTTTTATTCTGATTCTGTGGTTTTAGTCCGGTACCGCTGTTTTATTCTGATTCTGTGGTTTTAGTCCGGTACCGCTGTTTTATTCTGATTCTGTGGTTTTAGTACGGTTCCGCTGTTTTATTCTGATTCTGTGGTTTTAGTCCGGTACCGCTGTTTTATTCTGATTCTGTGGTTTTAGTCCGGTACCGCTGTTTTATTCTGATTCTGTGGTTTTAGTACGGTTCCTCTGTTTTATTCTGATTCTGTGGTTTTAGTACAGTTCCGCTGTTTTATTCTGATTCTGTGGTTTTAGTACGGTTCCGCAGTTTTATTTTGATTCTGTGGTTTTAGTACGGTTCCGCAGTTTTATTTTGATTCTGTGGTTTTAGTCCGGTTCCGCTGTTTTATTCTGATTCTGTGATTTTAGTCCGGTTCCGCTGTTTTATTCTGATTCTGTGGTTTTAGTACGGTTCCTCTGTTTTATTCTGATTCTGTGGTTTTAGTACGGTTCCTCTGTTTTATTCTGATTCTGTGGTTTTAGTACAGTTCCGCTGTTTTATTCTGATTCTGTGGTTTTAGTACGGTTCCGCAGTTTTATTCTGATTCTGTGGTTTTAGTCCGGTTCCGCTGTTTTATTCTGATTCTGTGGTTTTAGTCCGGTTCCGCTGTTTTATTCTGATTCTGTGGTTTTAGTCCGGTACCGCTGTTTTATTCTGATTCTGTGGTTTTAGTCCGGTTCCGCTGTATTATTCTGATTCTGTGGTTTTAGGCCAGTTAGACTGATAGTCCAGTTTCACTGTCACTACAGAACTAATGTTTTAGAACAGTTCTACTATTTTAGTCCTGATCTACTGTTTTAATTGGGTTCTACTGGGTTCCACTGTTTGTGGTCTGGTTCTACTGTTATTAGTCAGGTTCTGTATGGGCTGCATGTTTTACATACAGGGTTTGTAAGTTTATATGGGACTGTGTCAGAAACGTGATCCTCAAGGAAACTGAATCTGATCATATATACATGTACACACATATACACACAGTACAAACATATACACAAATATACACACAGTACAAACATATACACACACATACACACATATACACACAGTATAAACATATACACACACATATACACACAGTATAAACATACACACACATACACACATATACACACAGTACAAACATATACACAAATATACACACAGTACAAACATATACACACACATACACACATATACACACAGTATAAACATATACACACACATATGCACACAGTATAAACATACACACACATACACACATATACACACAGTACAAACATATACACACATATACACACAGTACAAACATATACACACACATACACACATATACACACAGTATAAACATATACACACACATATACACACAGTATAAACATACACACATATACACACAGTACAAACATATACACACACATACACACATATACACACAGTATAAACATATACACACACATATACACACAGTATAAACATATACACACATATACACACAGTACAAACATATACACACACATACACACATATACACACAGTATAAACATATACACACACATATACACACAGTACAAACATATACACACATATACACACAGTACAAACATATACACACATACACACATATACACACAGTATAAACATATACACACACATATACACACAGTACAAACATATACACACATATACACACAGTACAAACATATACACACATACACACATATACACACAGTATAAACATATACACACACATATACACACAGTATAAACATATACACACACATATACACACAGTACAAACATATACACAAATATACACACAGTACAAACATATACACACACATACACACATATACACACAGTACAAACATATACACACATATACACACAGTACAAACATATACACACACATACACACATATACACACAGTACAAACATATACACACACATACACACAGTACAAACATATACACACACATACACACATATACACACAGTACAAACATATACACACATATACACACAGTACAAACATATACACACACATACACACATATACACACTGTATAAACATATACACACACATATACACACAGTATAAACATACACACATATACACACAGTACAAACATATACACACATATACACACAGTACAAACATATACACACACATACACACATATACACACAGTACAAACATATACACACACATACACACAGTACAAACATATACACACACATACACATATATACACACAGTACAAACATATACACACACATACACACAGTACAAACATATACACACATATACACACAGTACAAACATATACACACATATACACACAGTACAAACATATACACACATATACACACAGTACAAACATATACACACATATACACACAGTACAAACATATACACACACATACACACATATACACACAGTATAAACATACACACACACATATACACACAGTACAAACATATACACACATACACACATATACACACAGTACAAACATATACACACATACACACATATACACACAGTATAAACATATACACACACATATACACACAGTACAAACATATACACACATATACACACAGTACACACATTACACACATACACACATATACACACAGTACACACATACACACACACACATACACACATATACACACAGTACAAATATATACACACACATACACACATATACACACAGTACAAACATATACACACATACACACATATACACACAGTACAAACATATACACACACATACACACATATACACACAGTATAAACATATACACACACATATACACACATATACACACAGTACAAACATATACACACACATACACACATATACACACAGTACAAACATATACACATACATACACACATATACACACAGTACAAACATATACACACATACACACATATACACACAGTACAAACATATACACACACATACACACATATACACACAGTACAAACATATACACACACATACACACATATACACACAGTACAAACATATACACACACATATACACACAGTACAAACATATACACACACATATACACATATACACACAGTACAAACATATACACACACATACACACATGTACACACAGTATAAACATACACACACATATACACACAGTACAAACATATACACACACATACACACATATACACACAGTACAAACATATACACACATAAACACACAGTATAAACATATACACACACATACACACATATACACACAGTACAAACATATACACACATACACACATATACACACAGTACAAACATATACACACACATACACACACACATATACACACAGTACAAACATATACACACACATACACACATATACACAGTACAAACATATACACACATGTACACACAGTACAAATAAATACACACAAATATATACTCACAATACAAATATATACACACACATATATACTCACAATACAAATATATACACACGTATATATACACACAGTACAAACATATACACACACATAAACACACATATACACACAGTAAAAACATATACACACATACACACAGTACCAATATATACACACACACATAAACACACATATACACACAGTAAAAACATATACACACATACACACAGTACAAACATATACACAAATACACACAGTACAAAGATATATATTTACACACATATACACACAGTACAAACATATACACACATACACACAGTACAAAGATATATATTTACACACATATACACACAGTACATATATGTAGATATATATATTTACCTGAAGCTCTGGCTGTGGTGTCGGTGCAGATGTTGAGCTGGGTTGTCGTGCAGGTGTGGAATGGGGTGACCAGATGAGCGACTGTCAGTGTGACTGTGCGGCGTCTCTGCTTCCTCCTCAGTCTTCCTGCCAAGCTGATAAACGGTGGGGTGGCGGGGATGGTGGGGGTGACCTGCGTGTTTCCCATCGACCTCGCCAAAACCCGACTGCAGAACCAGAGCAGCCAGAAGATCTACAGGAGCATGTAACTACCTTCTACTCCACATCTCCACATCTCCACATCTCTTCTACACGCTTCTCTCTCTCTCCACATCTCCACATCTCCACATCTCCACATCTCTTCTACACGCTTCTCTCTCTCTCCACATCTCCACATCTCCACATCTCCACATCTCCTCTACACGCTTCTCTCTCTCTCCACATCTCCACATCTCCTCTACACGCTTCTCTCTCTCTCCACATCTCCACATCTCCATATCTCCTCTACACGCTTCTCTCTCCACATCTCCACATCTCCACATCTCCTCTACACGCTTCTCTCTCCACATCTCCACATCTCCACATCTCCTCTACACGCTTCTCTCTCTCTCCACATCTCCACATCTCTTCTACACGCTTCTCTCTCTCTCCACATCTCCACATCTCCACATCTCCACATCTCCTCTACACGCTTCTCTCTCTCTCCACATCTCCACATCTCCTCTACACGCTTCTCTCTCTCTCCACATCTCACATCTGCATATCTCTCTACACGCTTCTCTCCACATCTCCACATCTCCTCTACACGCTTCTCTCCTCCACATCTCCACATCTCTCTCATCTCCTCTAACGCTTCTCTCTCTCTCCACATCTCCACATCTCCACATCTCCTTTACACGCTTCTCTCTCTCTCCACATCTCCTCTACACGCTTCTCTCTCTCTCCACATCTCCACATCTCCTCTACACCTTCTCTCTCTCTCCACATCCACATCTCCACATCTCCTCTACACGCTTCTCTCTCTCTCCACATCTCCACATCTCCTCTACACGCTTCTCTCTCTCTCTCCACATCTCCACATCTCCTCTACACGCTCACTCTCCTCACCTCCACATCTCCATACATCTCCACATCTCCTCTACACGCTTCTCTCTCTCTCCACATCCCCACATCTCCTCTACACGCTTCTCTCTCTCTCCACATCTCCACATCTCCTCTACACGCTTCTCTCTCTCTCCACATCTCCACATCTCCTCTACACGCTTCTCTCTCCACATCTCCACATCTCCACATCTCCTCTACACGCTTCTCTCTCTCTCCACATCTCCACATCTCCACATCTCCTCTACACGCTTCTTTCTCTCTCCACATCTCCACATCTCCTCTACACGCTTCTCTCTCTCTCTCCACATCTCCACATCTCCTCTACACGCTTCTCTCTCTCTCCACATCTCCACATCTCCACATCTCCTCTACACGCTTCTCTCTCTCTCCACATCTCCACATCTCCTCTACACGCTTCTCTCTCTCTCTCCACATCTCCACATCTCCTCTACACGCTTCTCTCTCCACATCTCCACATCTCCACATCTCCACATCTCCTCTACACGCTTCTCTCTCTCTCCACATCCCCACATCTCCTCTACACGCTTCTCTCTCTCTCCACATCTCCACATCTCCTCTACACGCTTCTCTCTCCACATCTCCACATCTCCACATCTCCACATCTCCTCTACACGCTTCTCTCTCTCTCCACATCTCCACATCTCCTCTACACGCTTCTCTCTCTCTCTCCACATCTCCACATCTCCTCTACACGCTTCTCTCTCCACATCTCCACATCTCCACATCTCCACATCTCCTCTACACGCTTCTCTCTCTCTCCACATCTCCACATCTCCTCTACACGCTTCTCTCTCTCTCCACATCTCCACATCTCCACATCTCCTCTACACGCTTCTCTCTCCACATCTCCACATCTCCACATCTCCACATCTCCTCTACATGCTTCTCTCTCTCTACACATCTGGTGTGGAGTCAGGTGGAGTGAGGGTCAGTCAGGGGGAGTAAAGGTCAGCCAGGTGAGTGAGGGTCAGTCAGGTGGAGTAAAGGTCAGTCAGGTGAGTGAGGGTCAGTCAGGTGGAGTAAAGGTCAGTCAGGTGAGAGAGGGTCAGTCAGGTGAGTGAGGGTCAGTCAGGTGGAGTAAAGGTCAGCCAGGTAAGTGAGGGTCAGTCAGGTGAGTGAGGGTCAGTCAGGTGAGTGAGGGTCAGTCAGGTGAAGTAAAGGTCAGTCAGTGGAGTGAGGGTCAGTCAGGTGAGTGAGGGTCAGTCAGGTGAGTGAGGGTCAGTCAGGTGGAGTAAAGGTCAGTCAGGTGAGTGAGGGTCAGTCAGGTGGAGTAAAGGTCAGTCAGGTGAGTGAGGGTCAGTCAGGTGAAGTAAAGGTCAGTCAGGTGGAGTGAGGGTCAGTCAGGTGAGAGAGGGTCAGTCAGGTGAGTGAGGGTCAGTCAGGTGGAGTAAAGGTCAGCCAGGTAAGTGAGGGTCAGTCAGGTGAGTGAGGGTCAGTCAGGTGAGTGAGGGTCAGTCAGGTGAAGTAAAGGTCAGTCAGGTGGAGTGAGGGTCAGTCAGGTGAGTGAGGGTCAGTCAGGTGGAGTGAGGGTCAGTCAGGGGGAGTAAAGGTCAGCCAGGTGAGTGAGGGTCAGTCAGGTGAGTGAGGGTCAGTCAGGTGAGTGAGGGTCAGTCAGGTGAGTGAGGGTCAGTCAGGTGAAGTAAAGGTCAGTCAGGTGGAGTGAGGGTCAGTCAGGTGGAGTAAAGGTCAGTCAGGTGGAGTGAGGGTCAGTCAGGGGGAGTAAAGGTCAGCCAGGTGAGTGAGGGTCAGTCAGGTGGAGTAAAGGTCAGTCAGGTGAGTGAGGGTCAGTCAGGTGGAGTAAAGGTCAGTCAGGTGAGAGAGGGTCAGTCAGGTGAGTGAGGGTCAGTCAGGTGGAGTAAAGGTCAGCCAGGTAAGTGAGGGTCAGTCAGGTGAGTGAGGGTCAGTCAGGTGAGTGAGGGTCAGTCAGGTGAAGTAAAGGTCAGTCAGGTGGAGTGAGGGTCAGTCAGGTGAGTGAGGGTCAGTCAGGTGAGTGAGGGTCAGTCAGGTGGAGTAAAGGTCAGTCAGGTGAGTGAGGGTCAGTCAGGTGGAGTAAAGGTCAGTCAGGTGAGTGAGGGTCAGTCAGGTGAAGTAAAGGTCAGTCAGGTGGAGTGAGGGTCAGTCAGGTGAGTGAGGGTCAGTCAGGTGGAGTAAAGGTCAGTCAGGTGAGTGAGGGTCAGTCAGGTGAGTGAGGGTCAGTCAGGTGGAGTAAAGTTCAGCCAGGTGAGTGAGGGTCAGTCAGGTGGAGTAAGGGTCAGTCAGGTGAGTGAGGGTCAGTCAGGTGGAGTAAAGGTCAGTCAGGTGAGTGAGGGTCAGTCAGGTGAGTGAGGGTCAGTCAGGTGGAGTAAAGGTCAGTCAGGTGAGTGAGGGTCAGTCAGGTGGAGTGAGGGTCAGTCAGGTGGAGTAAAGGTCAGTCAGGTGAGTGAGGGTCAGTCAGGTGGAGTAAAGGTCAGTCAGGTGAGAGAGGGTCAGTCAGGTGAGTGAGGGTCAGTCAGGTGGAGTAAAGGTCAGTCAGGTAAGTGAGGGTCAGTCAGGTGAGTGAGGGTCAGTCAGGTGAGTGAGGGTCAGTCAGGTGGAGTAAAGGTCAGTCAGGTGGAGTGAGGGTCAGTCAGGTGAAGTAAAGGTGAGTCAGGTGGAGTGAGGGTCAGTCAGGTGAGTGAGGGTCAGTCAGGTGGAGTAAAGGTCAGTCAGGTGAGTGAGGGTCAGTCAGGTGAGTGAGGGTCAGTCAGGTGGAGTAAAGGTCAGTCAGGTGAGTGAGGGTCAGTCAGGTGGAGTAAAGGTCAGTCAGGTGAGAGAGGGTCAGTCAGGTGAGTGAGGGTCAGTCAGGTGGAGTAAAGGTCAGTCAGGTAAGTGAGGGTCAGTCAGGTGAGTGAGGGTCAGTCAGGTGAGTGAGGGTCAGTCAGGTGGAGTAAAGGTCAGTCAGGTGGAGTGAGGGTCAGTCAGGTGAAGTAAAGGTCAGTCAGGTGGAGTGAGGGTCAGTCAGGTGAGTGAGGGTCAGTCAGGTGAGTGAGGGTCAGTCAGGTGGAGTAAAGGTCAGTCAGGTGAGTGAGGGTCAGTCAGGTGAGTGAGGGTCAGTCAGGTGGAGTAAAGGTCAGCCAGGTGAGTGAGGGTCAGTCAGGTGGAGTAAGGGTCAGTCAGGTGAGTGAGGGTCAGTCAGGTGGAGTAAAGGTCAGTCAGGTGAGTGAGGGTCAGTCAGGTGGAGTAAAGGTCAGTCAGGTGAGTGAGGGTCAGTCAGGTGGAGTAAGGGTCAGTCAGGTGAGTGAGGGTCAGTCAGGTGAGTGAGGGTCAGTCAGGGGAGTAAAGGTCAGTCAGGTGAGTGAGGGTCAGTCAGGTGAGTGAGGGTCAGTCAGGTGGAGTAAAGGTCAGTCAGGTGAGTGAGGTCAGTCAGGTGGAGTAAAGGTCAGTCAGGTGAGAGAGGGTCAGTCAGGTGAGTGAGGGTCAGTCAGGTGGAGTAAAGGTCAGTCAGGTAAGTGAGGGTCAGTCAGGTGAGTGAGGGTCAGTCAGGTGAGTGAGGGTCAGTCAGGTGAAGTAAAGGTCAGTCAGGTGGAGTAAAGGTCAGTCAGGTAAGTGAGGGTCAGTCAGGTGAGTGAGGGTCAGTCAGGTGAGTGAGGGTCAGTCAGGTGGAGTAAAGGTCAGTCAGGTGGAGTGAGGGTCAGTCAGGTGAGTGAGGGTCAGTCAGGTGGAGTAAAGGTCAGTCAGGTGAGAGAGGGTCAGTCAGGTGAGTGAGGGTCAGTCAGGTGGAGTAAAGGTCAGTCAGGTGAGTGAGGGTCAGTCAGGTGAGTGAGGGTCAGTCAGGTGGAGTGAGGGTCAGTCAGGTGAGTGAAGGGTCAGTCAGGTGAGTGAGGGTCAGTCTGGTGAGTGAAGGGTCAGTCAGGTGGAGTGAGGGTCAGTCAGGTGAAGTAAAGGTCAGTCAGGTGGAGTGAGGGTCAGTCAGGTGAGTGAGGGTCAGTCAGGTGAGTGAGGGTCAGTCAGGTGGAGTAAAGGTCAGTCAGGTGAGTGAGGGTCAGTCAGGTGAGTGAGGGTCAGTCAGGTGGAGTAAAGGTCAGTCAGGTGAGTGAGGGTCAGTCAGGTGGAGTAAGGGTCAGTCAGGTGAGTGAGGGTCAGTCAGGTGGAGTAAAGGTCAGTCAGGTGAGTGAGGGTCAGTCAGGTGAAGTAAAGGTCAGTCAGGTGAGTGAGGGTCAGTCAGGTGGAGTAAGGGTCAGTCAGGTTAGTGAGGGTCAGTCAGGTGAGTGAGGGTCAGTCAGGTGGAGTAAAGGTCAGTCAGGTGAGTGAGGGTCAGTCAGGTGAGTGAGGGTCAGTCAGATGAGTGAGGGTCAGTCAGGTGGAGTAAAGGTCAGTCAGGTGAGTGAGGGTCAGTCAGGTGGAGTAAAGGTCAGTCAGGTGAGTGAGGGTCAGTCAGGTGGAGTAAAGGTCAGCCAGGTGAGTGAGGGTCAGTCAGGTGAGTGAGGGTCAGTCAGGTGGAGTAAAGGTCAGCCAGGTGAGTGAGGGTCAGTCAGGTGAGTGAGGGTCAGTCAGGTAAGTGAGGGTCAGTCAGGTGGAGTAAAGGTCAGTCAGGTGAGTGAGGGTCAGTCAGGTGGAGTAAGGGTCAGTCAGGTGAGTGAGGGTCAGTCAGGTGGAGTAAAGGTCAGTCAGGTGAGTGAGGGTCAGTCAGGTGGAGTAAGGGTCAGTCAGGTGAGTGAGGGTCAGTCAGGTGGAGTAAAGGTCAGTCAGGTGAGTGAGGGTCAGTCAGGTGAGTGAGGGTCAGTCAGATGAGTGAGGGTCAGTCAGGTGGAGTAAAGGTCAGTCAGGTGAGTGAGGGTCAGTCAGGTGGAGTAAAGGTCAGTCAGGTGAGTGAGGGTCAGTCAGGTGGAGTAAAGGTCAGCCAGGTGAGTGAGGGTCAGTCAGGTGAGTGAGGGTCAGTCAGGTGGAGTAAAGGTCAGCCAGGTGAGTGAGGGTCAGTCAGGTGAGTGAGGGTCAGTCAGGTAAGTGAGGGTCAGTGCAGGTGGAGGTAAAGGTCAGTCAGGTGAGTGAGGGTCAGTCAGGGTGGAGTATAGGGGTCAGTCAGGTGAGTGAGGGTCAGTCCAGGTGGAGTAAAGGTCAGTCAGGTGAGTGAGGGTCAGTCAGGTGGAGTAAGGGTCAGTCAGGTGAGTGAGGGTCAGTCAGGTGGAGTAAAGGTCAGTCAGGTGAGTGAGGGTCAGTCAGGTGAGTGAGGGTCAGTCAGGTGGAGTAAAGGTCAGTCAGGTGAGTGAGGGTCAGTCAGGTGGAGTAAAGGTCAGTCAGGTGAGTGAGGGTCAGTCAGGTGAGTGAGGGTCAGTCAGGTGAGTGAGGGTCAGTCAGGTGGAGTAAAGGTCAGTCAGGTGAGTGAGGGTCAGTCAGTTGAGTGAGGGTCAGTCAGGTGAGTGAGGGTCAGTCTGGTGAGTGAGGGTCAGTCAGGTGAGTGAGGGTCAGTCAGGTAAGTGAGGGTCAGTCAGGTGGAGTAAAGGTCAGTCAGGTGAGTGAGGGTCAGTCAGGTGAGTGAGGGTCAGTCAGGTGAGTGAGGGTCAGTCAGGTGGAGTAAAGGTCAGTCAGGTGAGTGAGGGTCAGTCAGGTGAGTGAGGGTCAGTCAGGTGAGTGAGGGTCAGTCAGGTGGAGTAAAGGTCAGCCAGGTGAGTGAGGGTCAGTCAGGTGAGTGAGGGTCAGTCTGGTGAGTGAGGGTCAGTCAGGTGAGTGAGGGTCAGTCAGGTGAGTGAGGGTCAGTCAGGTGGAGTAAAGGTCAGCCAGGTGAGTGAGGGTCAGTCAGGTGAGTGAGGGTCAGTCAGGTGAGTGAGGGTTCATGCTGTTGGTTTTGTTCTTGTTTTCCCACAATGCCGTTCTGAGGCGCGGCTGATGCAACACTTCAGTTTATTAGAGCATGTATCTGCGCGCATGTGCGTGAGAGTGTGTGTATGTATGTGTGTGTGTGTGAGTGTGAGTGTGTATGTATGTGTGTGTGTGTGAGTGTGAGTGTGTATGTATGTGTGTGTGTGTGAGTGTGAGTGTGTATGTAAGTGTGTGTGTGTGTGAGTGTGTATGAATTTGTGTGTGTGTGTGAGTGTGTAAGTGTGTGTGTGTAGGTGTGAACATCCTGTATGTAAGTGTATGTGTGTATGTGTGTGTGTATGTATGTGTGTGTAAGTGTGTGTGTGTGTGTGTGTGTGTGTGTAGGTGTGAATGTCCTGTATGTAAGTGTGTGTGTGAGTGTAAGTGTGTATGTGTGCATGTGTGCATGTGTGTGTGTGTGTGTGAGTGTGTGTGTATGTAAGTGTGTGTGTGTCCTGTATGTTCTAGACATTTAAATATGTTTCATGTTCAGACGTTCTAAATGTTCTAAAAGTTTTTTAAGGATGTTCTGATGTTTTGTTTAGGATGGACTGCCTGATTAAAACAGTCCGATCTGAGGGATACTTTGGGATGTACAGAGGTAACAACACACACACACACACACACACACACACACACACACACACACACATACACCCACACACATTCTTCTTATCTAGGACCTGTCAATCACTCCACTGTGTGCAGCAGGTCTGATCTAGGAGTGTTCAGATCTGCTGGAGTGAAGATGTTTTAGTGTTTCTCTGTACACAGTACAGGAACTCCAGAACTACATTCTCAGAAGTAAAGGTACTAAACTCTGCACGGGTCGAGGAACCAGTACTGGGTGTAGAGAACAGTAAAGGAACAAGAGAACTACCAGCACAGGAACAAGGAAATATGATCCAGCACATTTTTGTAATCACCAGAGAATCCACACAAACATAGCAGACATCAGAGACCATCAGCCCCTACATGAAGAAGACAACTAACACTACGGAGAGTATCAGACTCCTAACAACCATCTGGAAGACCTGCTAGACCACCAACACACTTCAAATCTGAGAACATCCACAGGTGTTTCCGTCCATCCTTCCATTGTGAGAAGACACATCAACATTACTGAATGAACTGACCACCCCAGAGACCAGAACCTCAACATCACTGAACGGACTGACCACCTCAGAGTCCAGAACCTCAACACCACTGAATGGACTGACCACCCCAGAGTCCAGAACCTCAACACCGCTGAATGGACTGACTCCCCCAGAGTCCACAACCTCAACACCGCTGAATGGACTGACTCCCCCAGAGTCCACAACCTCAACACCGCTGAATGGACTGACTCCCCCAGAGTCCCAACACTGTGGATCTGAAAGGATGTGTAGATGTTCAAGAGGCTCCTCACTGAGGAAAACAGATACAGACACACCAAACCCAGAAGCTGCTGCTGCTCTCAGAACAATGGAATCTGCACCTGCCTGACGTGTCTGAGCTGAACTAGTAAAACAATCAATAATCTGTTTCTGCAGGTGCAGCAGTCAACCTGACCCTGGTGACCCCTGAGAAGGCCATCAAACTGGCGGCTAACGACTTCTTCCGACACCAGCTCAGCAGAGGAGAGTGAGTTCAGTTGATATGTCTGAAACTCCTTATACACCAGCCATACAGCCCGAGATAATAAACTATCTGTCCTAGAGACGATACAGTGTTTATGTAGCACAAAGAAACTTCACAGTCATAAAATACTACAACCTGGCAGCCGAGTACAGTCCCACCTGCACGGCCCGGTATCCATAGCTGTACATTCAGGTGCCGTACAGGGGATGTACAAGCCTACAAGGTCGTATAGTCTCAGGTGTGCGGCCCAGTCAAATATATTATTTTATTTTTTTTTAAATTCAAGACCCAATCAAACTCCACTTTACTTTGCTTAGTCTCAGGTATGTGATACAGTCTCAGGTGTGTGATACAGTCTCAGGTGTGTGATACAGTCTCAGGTGTGTGATACAGTCTCAAGTGTGTGATACAGTCTCAAGTGTGTGATACAGTCTCAGGTGTGTGATACAGTCTCAGGTGTGTGATACAGTCTCAAGTGTGTGATACAGTCTCAAGTGTGTGATACAGTCTCAGGTGTGTGATACAGTCTCAAGTGTGTGATACAGTCTCAGGTGTGTGATACAGTCTCAGGTGTGTGATACAGTCTCAAGTGTGTGATACAGTCTCAGGTCTGTGATACAGTCTCAAGTGTGTGGCCCAGTCAGATCTCAATGTAAAACCTCGGATTCATCAACTAGTCCAATCTCAGTTTTGTGATATAAACAGTCCCACATTTGCAGCCATATGAACTTTGCTACAGCAGTGAAGCCTGACCGCAGGCGAGTTCGGTTGACCAGTGTCCAGAATTAGTGACCAACCACTCCTAAGGTGATGATCGAGGTGATGATTGAGGCGTGGGTGTCGTACTGAGGGTGTTCTCCTTACCGCAGGTCCAAACTGAGTGTGTTTAAGGAGATGCTGGCGGGCTGTGGAGCTGGAGTGTGTCAGGTGATTATCACTACGCCAATGGAGATGCTCAAGATCCAGCTTCAAGATGCAGGGAGGCTAGGTGAGGCACCAGTTATCATAATATACTATGTATTACTATTATATATATATATATATATATATATATATATATATATATATATATATATATATATATATATATATATATATATATATAACTTTCCTTTCAATGTAGGTCAATGGAACCATAAAGGTACATGTTCTAAACCGGTTTAAAGGTTCTTATATTGTTATTGTTTGGAGGCTTTTAAATGTTAAAATCGTTGTTCACATGTTTGGATCTCAAAAATTACATCAAAATGAAGGTCATAAAATATATATATATATATATATATATATAAACTCCAACAGATTATTATCTGATCTGATCTGTTATCATGTATGAGGAAGAAGCAGCAGTTAATAGTACAGTTAGAGGAATGACAATGGAACAAAGTGATATAACACCAGAGTTACCAGAACGAGGAACCGAGAGGAACCAGGCTTACAGATGAGCTTAGGAAGTATGAGATTACACGGTTACTTGGAATCACCAGGTAAACCAGAAACAACCGTAAACTGATAGTCACCAAGAATAGCACAGACACAAACAAAGAACAGATATGATTAGAGGAGGAGCTTAGAGCCCGGAGGAGAGTTCAGTCAGACTTTACATCTGTTCATAATACCAATCAGAATAATTACACCACCAGTCAGAAGTTTGGAGACCCCTACCTGAGGATATGTGTATAACTATAAAGGTAAACAGTGAAGTTGGAGCCCATGTACACAAATATTACTAAACAAACATTTGAGTGTATTTAAATGTAAAAATGAGAATGTATATTTTTATAAGAGCTATAAAACCACCAAACCTGTTTATCAGAACAAGATCTCAGCATCTACACTATCTTCTTCAGTCCTGTTAGAGAAGCAGCTCATGTGGCTCCTCATGAAGCTGCTGGTCAGAATGTTCAAAGTATGTAAACCTGCATCAGAGCAAATGAGCTCATTTCTAAAAGAGCCCTCGAAACATTCTTTAAACACAACCAGATGTTTAATTCTGCTCCAGGAATAATTCCATACCGACTATTCTATAGTTCTGATCTCCTCACACTTATTCACTAATATTACTATTAATATAGTACACAGAAGAAGAACCTTATTCACTAATATTACTATTAATATAGTACACATAAGAAGAACCTTATTCACTAATATTACTATTAATATAGTACACAGAAGAAGAACCTTATTCACTAATATTAGTACTATTAATATAGTACACATAAGAAGAAGCTGGGGAGGCGTGTCCAGATCTTCGCCTGGGAGAGTATATGTTTTGTTGACACTGTCTGAAGATGCTGGTGCTCTGGTTTCAGATGTGAATAACAGTAGAAATGTTAGCTGGGTCCAGAGTGAAGGACGGCGTTTAAGGTCGGAGTTTAAGAACAGTTAAATATGCCGGTGTTCTAAGAAGTTCTTGTGAGGTGATGTTCTTCCTGGTTCTGAGATGTTTACATGGTTAAGGGTCTTCAGCTGTGCCTGTATGTTCCTCACAGTGGCCCAGAGGAGCCTGGCTGTGGTGTCCTCAACCACAGGAGGTGGTAGCACCGTGCTGAGCTGCTCCTACATCCGCCCCGTTTCAGCTATGCAGATCACTCAGGAGCTGCTGAGGACCCGCGGCATCCAGGGCCTCTACAAGGGTCTCGGGGCCACACTCCTGAGGTACGACTGAACCTAACTCATCTTCATATTAGAAGAGCAATTTAGCTCCACCCATTCAGTCTACAGCAGTTTAGCTCCACCCATTCAGCCTACAGCAGTTTAGCTCCACCCATTCAGCCTACAGCAGTTTAGCTCCACCCATTCAGTCTATAGCAGTTTAGCTCCACCCATTCAGTCTACAGCAGTTTAGCTCAACCCATTCAGCCTACAGCAGTTTAGCTCCACCCATTCAGTCTACAGCAGTTTAGCTCAACCCATTCAGACTATAGCAGTTTAGCTCCACCCATTCAGTCTACAGCAGTTTAGCTCTACCCATTCAGTCTACAGCAGTTTAGCTCCACCCATTCAGTCTACAGCAGTTTACCTCCACCCATTCAGTCTACAGCAGTTTACCTCCACCCATTCCGTCTACAGCAGTTTAGCTCAACCCATTCAGTCTACAGCAGTTTAGCTCCACCCATTCAGTCTACAGCAGTTTAGCTCTACCCATTCAGTCTACAGCAGTTTAGCTCCACCCATTCAGTCTACAGCAGTTTAGCTCCACCCATTCAGCCTACAGCAGTTTACCTCCACCATTCAGTCTACAGCAGTTTAGCTCCACCCATTCAGTCTACAGCAGTTTAGCTCAACCCATTCAGTCTACAGCAGTTTAGCTCCACCCATTCAGTCTACAGCAGTTTAGCTCCTCCTATTCAGTCTACAGCAGTTTAGCTCTACCCATTCAGTCTACAGCAGTTTAGCTCCTCCTATTCAGTCTACAGCAGTTTAGCTCTACCCTTGTTTTCTGATGTCCTGCAGGTTGTTGTTGTTTTCTGATGTCCTGCAGGTTGTTGTTGTTTTCTGATGTCCTACAGGTTGTTGTTGTTTTCTGATGTCCTGCAGGTTGTTGTTGTTTTCTGATGTCCTGCAGGTTGTTGTTGTTTTCTGATGTCCTACAGGTTGTTGTTGTTTTCTGATGTCCTACAGGTTGTTGTTTTCTGATGTCCTGCAGGTTGTTGTTGTTTTCTGATGTCCTGCAGGTTGTTGTTGTTTTCTGATGTCCTGCAGGTTGTTGTTGTTTTCTGATGTCCTGCAGGTTGTTGTTTTCTGATGTCCTGCAGGTCGTTGTTAATCTGTGTGTTTGTTTTTAGGGACATCCCGTTTTCGGTGGTCTACTTCCCACTCTTCGCTCACCTGAACCAGTTGGGGAAACCCTCAGAGGGCGAGAACGCTCCGTTCTACTGGTCTTTCGCTTCCGGCTGTGCTGCCGGGTGCACGGCGGCCGTGGCGGTCAGCCCCTGTGACGGTGAGTGTGCACTTGTTTGTGTTTGTTCACTAACCTCAGTGAGGGTGAGAAGACTGACGCTGAGCTTTCCGCCCTCTAGTGGTGAAGACGAGGCTGCAGTCGCTGAACAAGAGTGCGAATGAGGAGGTGTACAGCGGAGTGCTGGACTGTGTCAGGTACGCTCCTCACCTCGTTTACCTTCACGCTCTTCAGTCTGTGGTGAAATGAAGTAAACCGCGGTGTCTCCTGTCCCTGCAGGAAGATCGTTCGTAAGGAAGGTCCGTCCGCTCTGATGAAGGGCGCCGGCTGCCGGGCCTTGGTCATCGCTCCGCTCTTCGGCATCGCACAAGTGGTTTACTTCATCGGCGTTGGAGAATTCGTCCTGGGCCAAACGCCTTTCAACCTCTACTCAGCCTAAACTCCGTCTCAAACACCGACCCGTCTGAGCATTAAAGCAGTGGTTGAGCGAAAGAGCCAGTCGGTTTGATTTTTCGCCGAACCGTTTCTTTATAGCGAGGCGGCCGAGGCAGCTGTACAGTGACTGTTTGCAGAACGATGTTTACGGTTTGAAAATCTTATGGAAATGCTAACACTAGCATGTACCGCCGGCTTTCTCAAAGCCAACGCAGCATTGCACTCGACAATGTTGTCTTAAATTTTTTATTTTTGTTGAAAAGCCTCCAGAAACGGCCTTCGGGTTCCCTCAATGAGGGAAACATCACCTCTCTGTTTGTCCATTATTTCTGGGACAGAGATAGTAACAGGGACTGGGACAGATATAGTAACAGGGACTAGGACAGATATAGTAACTAGGACTGGGACAGATAATATAACAGGGACTGGGACAGTTATAATAACAGAGACTGTGACAGTGAGAGTAACAGGGACTGGGACAGAATCACTAACAGGGACCAGGACAGATATAGCAAAATGGGCAGGTACAGATATAATAACAGGGAACGGGACAGATTTAATAACAGGGACTGTGACAGTGAGAGTAACGGGGACTAGGACAAATATAGCAAAATGAACTTGGACAGATATAATAACAGGGACTGGGACAGATATAATAACAGGGCCTGGGACAGTGAGAGTAACAGGGACTGGGACTGGGACAATGAAAGTGACCAGCACGGGAAATGGGAAAGAATCACTAACAGGGACTGGGACAGTGAGAATAACAGGGACTAGGACAGATATAGCTAAATGAACTGGAACAGATATAATTACAGGGACTGGGACAGATACAATAACAGGGCCTGGGACAGTGAAAGTAACAGGGACTGGGACTGGGACAATGAGAGTAACCAGCACGGGAAATGGGAAAGAATCTCTAACAGGGACTGGGACAATAACAGTAACAGGGACTAGGACAGATATAGTAACAGGGACTGTGACTGGGACAGAATCACTAACAGGGACTGGGACAATAACAGTAACAGGGACTAGGACAGTTAAAGAAACAGGGACTGGGACAGATATAGTAACAGGGACTGGGACAGTTAAAGAAACAGGGACTGGGACAGATATAGTAACAGGGACTGGGACAGTTAAAGAAACAGGGACTGGGACAGATATAGTAACAGGGACTGGGACAGTTAAAGAAACAGGGACTGGGACAGATATAGTAACAGGGACTGGGACAGTTAAAGAAACAGGGACTGGGACAGATATAGTAACAGGGACTGGGACAGATATAATAACAGGGCCTGGGACAGTGAAAGTAACAGGGACTGGAACTGGGACAATGAGAGTAACCAGCACGGGAAATGGGAAAGAATCTCTAACAGGGACTGGGACAATAACAGTAACAGGGACTAGGACAGATATAGTAACAGGGACTGTGACTGGGACAGAATCACTAACAGGGACTGGGACAATAACAGTAACAGGGACTAGGACAGTTAAAGAAACAGGGACTGGGACAGA
This sequence comes from Megaleporinus macrocephalus, assembly GCA_021613375.1. Lineage (NCBI taxonomy): Eukaryota > Metazoa > Chordata > Actinopteri > Characiformes > Anostomidae > Megaleporinus > Megaleporinus macrocephalus. The sequence goes on from CM038718.1 coordinate 36,996,537, forward strand.
TATAGTAACAGGGACTGGGACAGTTAAAGAAACAGGGACTGGGACAGATATAGTAACAGGGACTGGGACAGTTAAAGAAACAGGGACTGGGACAGATATAGTAACAGGGACTGGGACAGTTAAAGAAACAGGGACTGGGACAGATATAGTAACAGGGACTGGGACAGTTAAAGAAACAGGGACTGGGACAGTTAAAGAAACAGGGACTGGGACAGATATAGTAACAGGGACTGGGAAAGAATCACTAACAGGGACTGGGACAGATATAGTAACAGGGACTGGGAAGGAATCACTAACAGGGACTGGGACAGTTAAAGAAACAGGGACTGGGACAGATATAGTAACAGGGACTGGGACAGTTAAAGAAACAGGCACTGGGACAGATATAGTAACAGGGACTGGGACAGTTAAAGAAACAGGGACTGGGACAGATATAGTAACAGGGACTGGGACAGTTAAAGAAACAGGGACTGGGACAGATATAGTAACAGGGACTGGGAAAGAATCACTAACAGGGACTGTCCTTTGATGTGGTGGTTGAACCCTGTTTAAAGGGTGTTTGGTGAGAAGTGTTGCCTGATGTGGTCACAGTCCTCTGAAAACAGAGGCTCTGAGTTTAGACTTAGTTTAGACTTCATGCCATCCATTTGGACCAAGTCGAGGCAGGAGTTTAGAGAACATGCATCACATAATGTGTCTCAATAGTTATGGAGACCTGCTGAGACGCTGAGGTCACCAGTCGCCTCCAGAGGATGTGCTTAGTAACAGTATAACCATAACTACGTCACAAGAACGAAGTTACAACTTCAGCAGTGTTTCGTTTCCGAGAAGGAAATCAATCAAATGTCACACAAGGTTTCTTCTCACTTTACCTTTTTATACCTTCAGTAGGGGGTCTTGTTTTTTGACCACCCTAATATAAGGATGCCGGTGTCCAAACACCGTTGAAAGCAGTTTGGATATTTTCCAGCTGCGTGGTCCACAGAATCCTGAATCAACATGAACAATCAAACACTAAATAAAAAATATGTTTAATCTGAGATGTTCTGTGTGTTTCTTATAGAACTGTGTCCTCGTTTTCTGTAGAACAGAGAGCGCCCCCTGCAGGTAACAAATACAGTGCTGTAGACTAATGGGTGTAATGTGAGAGGGACGATATGAGTAGACCTGACACTAGCAGCAAAAAACAAACAAAAAATAAGTACACACCTTTACAAACACCATACAAACACACAGATACCGACAGGAGCTGTTTATACAAACAACCAGATACCGGCGAATGGAATGGTTGGATTTAAGGAGGAGTGTGGCGAGGACCAGGCACGCACAGGACAAGGAGTGTGTATCCAAGGCATGAAAATCTGAGGAGGAGCCAGAACTTGATATGTGGATCAAAGTGTGGAACTCACTATAAAGTATAAGCTGGAACCAGAACTGCAGAGGAACCTGAGACACAAAATTAACAGTCATTTTGACAAGGAGTGGGACAGAGAGAGTAACAGGGACTGGGACAGAAATAGTAACAGAGACTGGGACAGAGATAGTAACAGAAATTAGGACTGTGACAGATATAGTATTGGGGACATGGACTGGGACAGAGTAACAGGAAGTGGGGCTGGTACAGATAGTAACAGGGACAGGGACTGGGACCAAGATAATAACAGGGATTGGGACAGATAGTAACAGACTGGGACAGTGAGTGTGACTGGGATTGGAACAGATATAATATCAGAGACTGGAACAGGGACAGATATTGTAATAGAGACTGTGACAGGGACAGAGACAGTAACAGGGACTGGGACAGAGATAATAACAAGGCCTGGGACAGAAATAGTAACAGAGCCTGGGACAGGGACAGAGATGGTGGCTGGGACAGATATTGCAACAGAGATGAAAACAGAGATGAATACTGGGACAGGTTATGGGGGATAGAGATATAAAAACAGAAATGGTTACTGGGACAAGTACTGGGACAGAAATGAAAACAGAGATAGTGACTGGGACAGGCACGGGGACAGAGATGATAACAGAAATGATACACCTTGTTTGTTGGTGATTGGGTCAGCTTTGGTCAACTGTACACACTACAATACTCACTCCTACTGTCCACCAGATCACGCCCAGATCACCCTTACACACTACAGTACTCACTCCTACTGACCACCAGTGTTCACCCCAGATCACCCTTACACCATACAATACTCACTCCTACTTACCACCCGTGTTCACCCCTAGATCACCCTTTCACACTACAATACTCACTCCTACTGACCACCAGTGTTCACCCCAGATCACCCTTACACCATACAATACTCATTCCTACTGACCACCAGATCACGCCCAGATCACCCTTACACACTACAGTACTCACTCCTACTGACCACCAGTGTTCACCCCAGATCACCCTTACACCATACAATACTCACTCCTACTGACCACCCGTGTTCACCCCTAGATCACCCTTACACACTACAATACTCACTCCCACTGACCAGCCGTGTTCACCCCTAGATCACCCTTTCACACTACAATACTCACTCCTACTGACCACCAGCACCATCAGCTCAGCTTCTCCTTCACCAGTTCTCCTGTTTCCACCTTAAATGGAGGTGCAGGTACGTTCTGGCTCCTGCTGCACTGTTTAAGGTGGAACAGGAAAACTGGTGAACGAGCTGCTTCACCCTTGTGCGGTTGGGACAGAGATAATAACAGGGACTGTGACATATAGTGACAGGGACAGAGATAGAGATAGCAACAGTAAGTGGGACTGGTACAGATATAGTAACAGGGACAGGGACTGGGACAGAGATAGTAACAGGGACTGGGATGCAGACAAAGATAATAACAGGGACTAGGATTGTGATAGAGATGGTGACTCTGACAGGTAACAAGGACTGGGACAGAGATAATAGCAGGGACTGGAACAGGGACAGAGACAGTAAGAGGGACTGGGACAGAGATAAGACCAGGGACTGGGACAGAGACAGTAAGAGGGACTGTATTGTTTTACTGGTCAGTTTGGGTCCAGACAGTGAGCAGAAATCAGAACACAGACTGTAAACACAGTGTCTACTACTGAACTACAGAGAGGAGCAGGAGTGGATCCAGCACCGCGTCCCCGTATAGCCGGACAGTACCAGGACCTCAGGACAGCCTCGTGTCAGCTGTTAAGCTGTTCGACAGATTTGGCAACCCAGCCTCGTCCCTCCTCCCTAAACCCCGGCAGGGTAACGGATCATACAGCCGGCGGCGGGAGCGAGTCCAGGCGGGGTGTAAAGTGCTCACACTGCTGAAACTAGAACCTGCTGCTTCGGCACTGCGGCTCATACCTCCTGCATACCTCCTCCATAACTCCTCCATAACTCCTCCATAACTCCTCCTGCAGCTGTTACCCGCATTTCAGCAGGAAACACGAGACCCTGCAGAGAGACGAGCTCCAACCTGCCGTACAGCAGCAGCTCCCCAGAGACACTCACTCACTCACCACTTTTAATTCTGAGGTTCATCCTGGAGCTGGTTTAACATCAGCTCAGTAGCTGCTCAGTCAGAGGAGATCAATATTCTAATGATCTGAACACCTCATTTACATAACCACAGTCGTTTATATGAAGAGTTAAGATTATAATCCTCAGCAGCTCAGACCACACGTCTCAGCGAGAAGAGACTCGAGACGCTAATGTGAGACGCCTGACATGCAGTACAGCAACTCAACTCCCCTTACATTCACTGACTCCGCCTCTCAGACTCAGTACATACTGAATTCATACTGAATCATTTATAGTATGTACTAAATCATTCAATCTGAATCATTTATAGTATGTACTAAATCATTCAAACTGAATCATTTATAGTATGTACTAAATAATTCATACTGAATCATTTATAGTATGTACTAAATCATTCAATCTGAATCATTTATAGTATGTACTAAATCATTCAAACTGAATCATTTATAGTATGTACTAAATAATTCATACCGAACCATTTATAGTAGATGCTAAACAATACATACTGAATCATTTATAGTAGATGCTAAACAATTCATACTGAATCATTTATAGTATGTACTAAATCATTCAATCTGAATCATTTATAGTATGTACTAAATGATTCAAACTGAATCATTTATAGTATGTACTAAATGATTCAAACTGAATCATTTATAGTATGTACTAAATGATTCAAACTGAATCATTTATAGTATGTACTAAATAATTCATACCGAATCATTTATAGTATATGCTAAACAATACATACTGAATCATTTATAGTAGATGCTAAACAATTCATACTGAATCATTTATAGTATGTACTAAATCATTCAATCTGAATCATTTATAGTATGTACTAAATAATTCATACCGAACCATTTATAGTAGATGCTAAACAATACATACTGAATCATTTATAGTAGATGCTAAATCATTCATACTGAATCATTTATAGTATGTACTAAATCATTCAAACTGAATCATTTATAGTATGTACTAAATCATTCAAACTGAATCATTTATAGTATGTACTAAATAATTCATACCGAACCATTTATAGTAGATGCTAAACAATTCATACTGAATCAATTATAGTAGATGCTAAACAATTCATACTGAATCATTTATAGTATGTACTAAATCATTCAAACTGAATCATTTATAGTATGTACTAAATCATTCAAACTGAATCATTTATAGTATGTACTAAATCATTCAAACTGAATCATTTATAGTATGTACTAAATCATTCAAACTGAATGATTTATAGTATGTACTAAATAATTCATACCGAACCATTTATAGTAGATGCTAAACAATACATACTGAATCATTTATATTAGATGCTAAACAATTCATACTGAATCATTTATAGTATGTACTAAATCATTCAAACTGAATCATTTATAGTATGTACTAAATCATTCATACTGAATCATTTATAGTATGTACTAAATCATTCAAACTGAATCATTTATAGTATGTACTAATTCATACCAAACCATTTATAGTAGATGCTAAACAATACAAACTGAATCATTTATAGTAGATGCTAAACAATTCATACTGAATCATTTATAGTAGATGCTAAATAATATATACTGAATCAATTATAGTACATGCTAAATAATACATACTGAATAATTTATAGAGATGTTAAGTAATTCGTACTGAATCATTTATAGTAGATACTAAATAATTCATACTTAATCGTTTATAGAGATGTTAAGTAATTCATACTGAATCATTTATAGTAGATGCTAAATAATTCATGCTGATATTTCAGAGACAGTGTTTTGAACAGTATTTCTAAATATTGTTCTTTAATAAATATTAAAACCTGAGAACGTAAATAATAAAATAATAAATAATAAATAAATAAATAAATAAATAAAGGTGTGTTTGATTTTTGGTGAGAGAGAGAAAACAGAAGCAGTACAGACACTTCAGAAGTTTTATTAGTTCAGGTACAACACACTGTTGTAGTCCGTCAGAATAAATAAATTACACATTTCAACACTGAAAAACAACAACAACAACAACAACAACAACATCAATATCAACAACCGCAATGTTGTTCTGTTTACAGTACAAAAGTTCTTCATTATTGTTCTCACAACGTTTACCACACAAAATTTGTTCATAAGACAGAACCTACAGAAAGCCGAGCTACAGATTCCAAACCAGCATTCCTAACATTCCGGACAGGCAGAGCAAACAAGCTCAGAGAGAAACGAGCTCAGAGAGAAACGAGCTCAGAGAGAAATGAGCTCAGAAAGAAACAAGCTCAGAGAGAAACGAGCTCAGAGAGAAACAAGCTTAGAAAGAAACAAGCTCAGAGAGAAACAAGCTCAAAGCGAGACGAGCTCAGAGAGAAACCAGCTCAGAGCAAGATGAGCTCAGAGAGAAACAAGCTCAGAGAGAAATGAGCTCAGAAAGAAACAAGCTCAGAGAGAAACGAGCTCAGAGAAAAACGAGCTTAGAAAGAAACAAGCTCAGAGAGAAACAAGCTCAAAGCGAGACGAGCTCAGAGAGAAACCAGCTCAGAGCAAGATGAGCTCAGAGAGAAACAAGCTCAGAGCAAGACAAGCTCAGAGAGAAACAAGCTCAGAGCAAGACGAGCTCAGAGAGAAACGAGCTCAGAGAGAAACAAGCTTAGAAAGAAACAAGCTCAGAGAGAAACAAGCTTAAAGCAAGACAAGCTCAGAGAGAAACAAGCCCAGAGAGAAACGAGCTCAGAGAGAAACAAGCTCAGAGAGAAACGAGCTCAAAGCGAGACGAGTTCAGAGAGAAACGAGCTCAGAGAGAAACAAGCTCAGAGAGGAACAAGCTCAGAGAGAAACGAGCTCAGAGATAAACAAGCTCAGAGATTAATGAGCTCGGAGAGAAACGAGCTCAGAGAGAAACAAGCTCAGAGAGAAACGAGCTGAGAGATTAATGAGCTCAGAGAGAAACGAGCTGAGAGATTAATGAGCTCAGAGAGAAACAAGCTCAGAGAGAAACGAGCTGAGAGAGAAACGAGCTCAGAGAGAAACGAGCTCAGAGAGAAACGAGCTCAGAGAGAAACAAGCTCAGAGAGGAACGAGCTCAGAGAGAAACGAGCTCAGAGAGAAACAAGCTTAGAAAGAAACAAGCTCAGAGAGAAACAAGCTTAAAGCAGGACGAGCTCAGAGAGAAACAAGCTCAGAGAGAAACGAGCTCAGAGAGAAACGAGCTCAAAGCGAGACGAGTTCAGAGAGAAACGAGCTCAGAGAGAAACAAGCTCAGAGAGGAACAAGCTCAGAGAGAAACGAGCTCAGAGAGAAACAAGCTCAGAGATTAATGAGCTCGGAGAGAAACGAGCTCAGAGAGAAACAAGCTCAGAGAGAAACGAGCTGAGAGATTAATGAGCTCAGAGAGAAACGAGCTGAGAGATTAATGAGCTCAGAGAGAAACAAGCTCAGAGAGAAACAAGCTCAGAGAGAAACGAGCTCAGAGAGGAACGAGCTCAGAGAGGAACGAGCTCAGAGAGAAACGAGCTCAAAGCAAGACGAGCTCAGAGAGAAACGAGCTCAGAGAGAAACAAGCTCAGAGCGAGACGAGCTCAGAGAGAAACAAGCTCAGAGAGAAACAAGCTCAGAGATTAATGAGCTCGGAGAGAAACGAGCTCAGAGAGAAACAAGTTCAGAGAGAAACGAGCTCAGAGAGAAACAAGCTCAGAGAGAGACAAGCTCAGAGAGAAACAAGCTCAGAGAGAAACAAGCTCAGAGAGAAACAAGCTCAGAGAGAAACAAGCTCAGAGAGAAAGAACACCTGAATGAAGACTGCATGATCTACACCGACTCAGTTTCTCTACAGCTCTATCAGTCCAGCTCAGCAGCGCCGGCCATGAGTTCAGACACCGTTACACTATTCTCACCATCAAAACATAAACAACCATGAAGAATATCTTCAGTTCTTCAGGTTATCTAGAACCAGGATGATGGTACATGTCTATTTACATGTTGAAAGCTTGTTGTTCTTTGGTTATTCTTTAAAAAACTTGAAAAAATGGTTCTATTTAGCACCGCAAAGGTTCTGCTTATAGAACTCTGTACTGATTGTGATCGCTTCTTCACAACCAGCAGTGTTTCCTTCAAACCGGCTCGGAGAACCTAACATGATCAGTATTTAACACCTTTTTGTATTGAGTCTAAATTCATATATAAACTTAAACTTCTACATAAGATTTAAAGTTAAAACTGAATTTAATTTTCAGAAGTACGTTTTGTGGAGTGAAATTAATTGCTGATTTTAGTGCTCGTATGTTTGAGAAGATTTTAAGATTTTTTATTTTTTCCATGTGTTTAGAAAATTATTAAAATGTAGAAAATAAATAGAAATTATATTTTAAAGTATGCAGAAAAAATCTAATGTATCTGTATTTTCTGAAGAGGATACATAAGCATATGTAATTTTTACTGATTTGAATTTGAATTTTATAAAGTTTAATTTTCCTTAATGTGAATTTGAAAGTTTGATTATGTATATTAATGTGTAGTTAAGATTTTTAAATTTAATTCAGTTAAATTTTTTATTCAAATAAAACACAAATTAATCTTATTCAGATTCAAGTTTTAAAAACACTACCTTTAAGTACTGAGGAAAAGCAAGCGAGCATCGATTCACTGATTTAATTATTCAATTATTTTTGGGAAATATAAAATATTAAATGTAACACAAACTTTACGACACACGTGCACTAAAATTAGTAGAAATATTTAAGTGCTCACTTAATTTCACTCAACCAAACATGTAGACTGACCAGTGGTCAGACTTTTGCATACGACTGTAAACCTTTTAAATCAGAATTTACAAAATTTTTTTTTACAAAATTTACAATCAGGTGTGTCCAAACTTCTGACCGGAGCTGCAGACGGACTTGATTACTTTAACAAGCATGACTGGACGCTCAGCTTCACACGCGTTCTGACCTTTACTGACCAGTAAAACCAGAGTTGTATTAAAAGAGCAAGGCACATGGATTGACCTCATTATAGACATTATAGATCACCATCAAACATCAATACTCCGTCGCTAGGCTATCACAGATACACACGAGCACGCCCACGCCACCAGATCAAAGTAGAAAAACCTCAAACCTATGTACAGAGTCGACTTTGAAGTCTTTAAGATGCAACAGTGAAAAATAAAACGATTCAAATATTTCATTTCTGTGACGCTCGGAGAAGAAGAGTCACGTCATACGTCCACAGAGGAGCTCCACCAAGAACACAGCTGTAATCTGACGTTTGGTCCAGATTAATAATAAAAACAAACAAAATCCCCCAAAATTCCCTTTCGCTTGATTTAAAACACACATACGAGTCGGCCGGGCAGCTGGAGGAGATCAGCTAGAGGAGAACAGCTGGAGGAGATCAGCTAGAGGAGAACAGCTGGAGGAGATCAGCTAGAGGAGAACAGCTAGAGGAGATCAGCTGGAGGAGAACAGCTGGAGGAGATCAGCTGGAGGAGAACAGCTGGAGGAGATCAGCTGGAGGAGATCAGCTGGAGGAGAACAGCTGGAGGAGATCAGCTGGAGGAGAACAGCTGGAGGAGATCAGCTGGAGGAGAACAGCTGGAGGAGATCAGCTGGAGGAGATCAGCTGGAGGAGAACAGCTGGAGGAGATCAGCTGGAGGAGAACAGCTGGAGGAGATCAGCTGGAGGAGATCAGCTGGAGGAGAACAGCTGGAGGAGATCAGCTGGAGGAGAACAGCTGGAGGAGATCAGCTGGAGGAGATCAGCTGGAGGAGAACAGCTGGAGGAGATCAGCTGGAGGAGATCAGCTGGAGGAGATCAGCTGGGGGGAGATGCTATCTGAGCCCAGTGAGTCCTAATTTAGCGTCAAACATCACGTACCTCACACTCACGATCCTCATCATACATATGTTAGCTGAGAAGTGAACACTCTGCCCTCAGCCCCGCCCACTCTGAGCTGGACAGATAAGCAGAGGATTCTGGGTAGCTTTTATGTAAATATGTAAACATGCAGTCATGTTAGCATGTGTAGAACCATGTTAGCGTGTAGAACCATGTTAGCGTGTAGAACCATGTTAGCGTGTAGAACCATGTTAGCGTGTAGAGATATGTTAGCGTGTAGAGATATGTTAGCGTGTAGAACCATGTTAGCGTGTAGAACCATGTTAGCGTGTAGAACCATGTTAGCGTGTAGAGATATGTTAGCGTGTAGAGATGTGTTAGCATGTGTAGAACCATGTTAGCGTGTAGAACCATGTTAGCGTGTAGAACCATGTTAGCGTGTAGAGATGTGTTAGCATGTGTAGAACCATGTTAGCGTGTAGAACCATGTTAGCGTGTAGAACCATGTTAGCGTGTAGAGATATGTTAGCGTGTAGAGATATGTTAGCGTGTAGAGATGTGTTAGCGTGTAGAGATATGTTAGCTTGTAGAGATATGTTAGCGTGTAGAGATGTGTTAGCTTGTAGATATGTTAGCGTGTAGAGATGTGTTAGCATGTGTAGAACCATGTTAGCGTGTAGAGATATGTTAGCGTGTAGAGATGTGTTAGCTTGTAGAGATATGTTAGCGTGTAGAGATATGTTAGCGTGTAGAGATGTGTTAGCGTGTAGAGATGTGTTAGCTTGTAGAGATATGTTAGCGTGTAGAGATGTGTTAGCTTGTAGAGATATGTTAGCGTGTAGAGATGTGTTAGCTTGTAGAGATATGTTAGCGTGTAGAGATGTGTTAGCGTGTAGAGATGTGTTAGCGTGTAGAGAAGTGTTAGCTTGTAGAGATTTGTTAGCGTGTAGAGATATGTTAGCGTGTAGAGATGTGTTAGCTTGTAGAGATTTGTTAGCGTGTAGAGATGTGTTAGCGTGTAGAGATGTGTTAGCTTGTAGAGATATGTTAGCGTGTAGAGATGTGTTAGCGTGTAGAGATGTGTTAGCGTGTAGAGATGTGTTAGCTTGTAGAGATTTGTTAGCGTGTAGAGATATGTTAGCGTGTAGAGATGTGTTAGCTTGTAGAGATTTGTTAGCGTGTAGAGATGTGTTAGCGTGTAGAGATGTGTTAGCTTGTAGAGATGTGTTAGCGTGTAGAGATGTGTTAGCGTGTAGAGATGTTTTAGCTTGTAGAGATATGTTAGCGTGTAGAGATATGTTAGCGTGTAGAGATGTGTTAGCGTGTAGAGATGTGTTAGCTTGTAGAGATATGTTAGCGTGTAGAGATGTGTTAGCGTGTAGAGATGTGTTAGCGTGTAGAGATGTTTTAGCTTGTAGAGATATGTTAGCGTGTAGAGATGTGTTAGCGTGTAGAGATGTGTTAGCGTGTAGAGATGTTTTAGCTTGTAGAGATATGTTAGCGTGTAGAGATATGTTAGCGTGTAGAGATGTGTTAGCGTGTAGAGATGTGTTAGCGTGTAGAGATGTTTTAGCTTGTAGAGATATGTTAGCGTGTAGAGATGTGTTAGCGTGTAGAGATGTGTTAGCGTGTAGAGATGTGTTAGCGTGTAGAGATGTTTTAGCTTGTAGAGATATGTTAGCGTGTAGAGATATGTTAGCGTGTAGAGATGTGTTAGCTTGTAGAGATTTGTTAGCGTGTAGAGATGTGTTAGCGTGTAGAGATGTGTTAGCTTGTAGAGATATGTTAGCGTGTAGAGATATGTTAGCGTGTAGAGATATGTTAGCGTGTAGAGATATGTTAGCGTGTAGAGATATGTTAGCGTGTACATACAGTGGGGTCCAAATCTGTGCTGGTAAAAATCTATGTATATATTTTGGATTCTTTTCAAATTAAATCATTTGAAATTCTAAATTCTATTATCAGCAGAACAATCTGAGCAAACAGTAGAATAAAAAAAATTAACATGAATTTGTTCAGTTTTAGGTTCTACTTTTTCAGTGTTATTCTTTTAATTATGTTTAATTTAATTACTCTAAAGCACTTTGTGAGTAAAATGTTTATATTTATAAACCTGGCTGGTCGCTACTCTAATCAATAACACACTGATCAGTAACAGTGATCAAAGCCTCTGATCAGCAGTTCAAACACTCTGAACTTGAACTTCACAATGAAAACAATCTGACCTCATTTATAAAGTGTGATTTAGAAACTGATCAGAATTTCTAGCGTTTCTTGTTTGATTTCTTGGTTTTGTTGTTTATTTGCAGAATTAAATGTAAATAACTGTAGATTTTCTAGGTGGTCTCGGGTTTCGGACCCCGCTGCGTGTGCACAGACGTGTAGGTGAAGGTCAGTGAATGTATGTGAGTGAGTGAGTGGAGATGTATGTGAGGTCAGATCTCCCAGCATGCCACAGGCCTCTCCAGTTCACATTACATCATATCTGTGTCGGTCATGTGACCTGGCGCTGAGAAACCTGGCCCGACTGTAAATAACTGGAGAAGCAGGTCCACCTGAACAAGAGAACCAACCCTAAACTAAACCTGGAGATCAAAACTAAACACCTTCCCAGCAGGTAACAACTAACAACCACACCAGCGGCAGCAACCCGCACTGATCCGTAACCTCCGCCACATTCCCAGTCTCAGGAATTCTGGAGGACTGTTCCTTCATCAGAGCCGTTACTGTGTCCGGTGTGGAGTCTGGAGGACGGAGATCAAAGGAGGTCGAAGGTCAGGCAGGGGTCGTTAGATGACCTCCCGACTGTTCCGGATTGCGCAGCAGAGCACCATACTGAAGATCATCCCGATAATCTGAACCAATCAAAACACAGCGTCAGGAAATGACTCCTAATAACACTTATTAAAAATAATAATTCATAGTGGATACTCAATAATACACAATAGATACTAAATAGCTCACACTAGTTAATTAATCATTTATAATATACTTAGTATATTATACTTAGAACTTAGCAGATACTGAATAGTTATGTAATAATTTATAAAAGGTACTTAGTAATTATTAGTAGATACTGAATAGTTAATCATTTATAAAAGATACTTAGTAATTAATAGTAGATAATGAATAGTTACTTAATAATTTATAAAAAATACTTAGTAATTAATAGTAGATACTGAATAGTTATGTAATAATTATAAAAGATACTTAGTAATTAATAGTAGATACTGAATAGTTATGTCATAATTTATAACAGATACTTAGTAATTAATAGTAGATACTGATAAGTTATGTAATAATTTATAAAAGATATTTAGTAATTAATAGTAGATTCTGAATAGTTACTTAATAATTTATAAAAGATACTTAGTAATTAATAGTAGATACTGAATATTTATGTAATAATTATAAAAGATATTTAGTAATTAATAGTAGATTCTGAATAGTTACTTAATAATTTATAAAATATACATAGTAATTAATAGTAGATATTGAATAGTTACTTAATAATTTATAAAAGATACTTAGTAATTAATAGTAGATATTGAATAGTTACTTAATAATTTACAAAAGATACTTAGTAATTCATAATGGTTACTAAACAATACACAATAGATACCGAATATTTTATAATGGATACTGAAAAAAAAATCATATTAGTGTTACTGATTTTTAATAACTAGCAATTACTTAATAATATATAATATATATTTACTGAATACTTCATACTAGATACTAAACATTTATTGCAAATACTAAATAACTGTTCACAGATATTTGATGCATAATAATTATTGAATAATTTATAATACATATTCAGTCATTCATAGTAGATGTTGAATAATTTATAGTCATTACTAAATAATTTATAATAGTTACTGAGTAGTTTGAAGTAAATTCTGAATATTAAGACTTTAAGATGAATAATTGAGTCTGAATAATTAATATTAAAAGCTACATAAATAAATGAATAATTAATTGTAGATATGAATATTAAACCTAAGGAATAATTCATTAAAGGAGTGTATGTGTACTAGCGGAGCAGATGATGGGTGGAGGTGATATTACCATAACTCCAGCGATCCCGATCCCCACGTACGCCATGATGAACAGTTTATTATTGAAGAACTCGTCAATAGCCGATTCACAGTCCTGCACACGGGAACACAGTAAACCACCAACACTACACACGCCAGTACCACTACACAACTACTACACAACTACTACACACACCAGTACTACTACACAACTACTACACAACTACTACACACGCCAGTACTACTACACAACTACTACACAACTACTACACACGCCAGTACTACTACACAACTACTACACAACTACTACACACGCCAGTACTACTACACACAACTACACACAACTACTACACACGCCAGTACTACTACACAACTACTACACACACCAGTACTACTACACAACTACACACACACTACACACGCCAGTACTACTACACAACTACTACACAACTACTACACACGCAGTACTACTACAACTACTACACAAACTACACACGCCAGTACTACTACACAACTACTACACACGCCAGTACCACTACACAACTACTACACAACTACTACACACGCCAGTACTACTACACAACTACTACACAACTACTACACACGCCAGTACTACTACACAACTACTACACAACTACTACACATGCCAGTACTACTACACAACTACTACACACACCAGTACTACTACACAACTACTACACAAACTACACACGCCAGTACCACTACACAACTACTACACAACTACTACACACCCAGTACTACTACACAACTACTACACAACTACTACACACGCCAGTACTACTACTACACAACTACTACACACGACCACACCCAGTACCACTACACAACTACTACACAACTACTACACACGCCAGTACCACTACACAACTACTACACAACTACTACACACGCCAGTACTACTACACAACTACTACACAACTACTACACACGCCAGTACTACTACACAACTACTACACACACCAGTACTACTACACAACTACTACACAAACACTACACACGCCAGTACCACTACACAACTACTACACAACTACTACACACGCCAGTACTAATACACAACTACTACACAAACACCACACACGCCAGTACTACTACACAACTACTACACAAACACTACACACGCCAGTACTACTACACAACTACTACACAAACACTACACACGACACTGCTTACTCTTCACTCTCAGTACAACTACTACACAACTACTACACACGCCAGTACTACTACACAACTACTACACAACTACTACACACGCCAGTACTACTACACAACTACTACACAACTACTACACACGCCAGTACTACTACACAACTACTACCAGCAGTACTACTAACACTATTCCACACTACTACACATGCCAGTACTACTACACACCTACCTACACACGCAGTACTCTACACAACTATCTACACAACTACTACACACGCAGTACTCTCACAACCGACTACACAACAGTAACTACACAACTACTACACACAGCCAGTACTACTACACAACTACTACACAACTACTACACACGGCCAGGTACCTACTACACAACTAGCTACAACAACTACTACACACGCCAGTACTCACAACTACTACACAACTCTACACACGCCAGTACCTCTACACAACTACTACACAACTACTACACACACCAGTACTACTACACAACTACTACACACACCAGTACTACTACACAACTACTACACAACTACTACACATGCCATACCTACTACACTACTACACAAACACTACACACGCCAGTACTACTACACAACTACTACACAAACACTACACATGCCACTGCTTACTCTTCACTCTCAGTACAACTACTACACAAATACTACACAACTACTACACAAACACTACACACGGCACTGCTTACTCTTTACTCTCAGTACAACTACTACACAAATACAACACAACTACTACACAAACACTACACTAGTACTACACAAATACTACACATGTATTACACAAAATTACACAAATACTACACAAATACTACACAACTACTACATAAATACTACACAGATACTACACAAACACTACACTAATACTACACAGATACTACACTAGTACTACACAAATACTACACAACTACTACACTAATACACTCAGATACACAAATCACTACACTATAATACTACAAGATACTACACAAACACCACACAAATACTACACTAATACTACAAAGAAACTAAACAAACACTACACTAATACTACAAAGATACTACACACAAACCACACAAATACTACACTAATACTACAAAGACACTACACAAATACTACACTAATACTACACAGATACTACACAAACACTACACTAATACTACACAGATACTACACTAGTACTACACAATACTACACAACTACTACACTAATACTACACAGATACTACACAAACACTACACTAATACTACAAAGATACTACACAAACACCACACAAATACTACACTAATACTACACAACTACTACACAAACACTACACACGCCACTGCTTACTCTTCACTCTCAGTACAACTACTACACAACTACTACACACGCCAGTACTACTACACAACTACTACACAACTACTACACACGCCAGTACTACTACACAACTACTACACAACTACTACACACCCATACTACTACACAACTACTACACACACCAGTACTACTACACAACTACTACACAAACACTACACACGCCAGTACCACTACACAACTACTACACAACTACTACACACGCCAGTACTACTACACAACTACTACACAACTACTACACACGCCAGTACTACTACACAACTACTACACAACTACTACACACACCAGTACTACTACACAAACTACACACACCAGTACTACTACACAACTACTACACAACTACTACACAACTACTACACACGCCAGTACTACTACACAACTACTACACAACTACTACACACGCCAGTACTACTACACAACTACTACACACGCCAGTACTACTACACAACTACTACACAACTACTACACACGCCAGTACTACTACACAACTACTACACACACCAGTACTACTACACAACTACTACACACGCCAGTACTACTACACAACTACTACACAACTACTACACACGCCAGTACTACTACACAACTACTACACACGCCAGTACTACTACACAACTACTACACACGCCAGTACCACTACTCACTACTACTACACTAAACACACACAGTACTACTACACAACTACTACACACACCAGTACTACTACACAACTACTACACAACTACTACACACGCCAGTACTACTACACAACTACTACACACGCCAGTACTACTACACAACTACTACACAACTACTACACACGCCAGTACTACTACACAACTACTACACAACTACTACACACGCCAGTACTACTACACAACTACTACACAAACACTACACACGCCAGTACTACTACACAACTACTACACAAACACTACACATGCCACTGCTTACTCTTCACTCTCAGTACAACTACTACACAAATACTACACAACTACTACACAAACACTACACACGGCACTGCTTACTCTTTACTCTCAGTACAACTACTACACAAATACAACACAACTACTACACAAACACTACACTAGTACTACACAAATACTACACATGTATTACACAAATATTACACAAATACTACACAAATACTACACTACTACATAAATACTACACAGATTACTACACAAACACTACACTAATACTAACAGATACTACACTAGTACTACACAAATACTACACAACTACTACACTAATACTACTCAGATACTACACAAAACACTACACTAATACTACAAAGATACTACACAAACACCACACAAATACTACACTAATACTACAAAGAAACTAAACAAACACTACACTAAATACAAAGATACTACACAAACACCACACAAATACTACACTAATACTACAAAGACACTACACAAATACTACACTAATACTACACAGATACTACACAAACACTACATAATACTACAAGATACTACACTAGTACTACACAATACTACACAACCTACACTAATACTACACAGATACTACACAAACACTACACTAATACTACAAAGATTACTACACAACACCACACAAATACTACACTAATACTACACAGATACTAACAAACACTACACATTAATCTTACACAGATACTACAGTACCACTACACAACTACTACACAACTACTACACACACCAGTACTACTACACAACTACTACACACACCAGTACTACTACACAACTACTACACAACTACTACACACGCCAGTACTACTACACAACTACTACACAACTACTACACACGCCAGTACTACTACACAACTACTACACAACTACTACACACGCCAGTACTACTACACAACTACTACACACGCCAGTACTACTACACAACTACTACACACACCAGTACTACTACACAACTACTACACACACCAGTACTACTACACAACTACTACACAAACACTACATACGCCACTGCTTACTCTTCACTCTCAGTACAACTACTACACAAATACTACACAACTACTACACAAACACTACACACGGCACTGCTTACTCTTTACTCTCAGTACAACTACTACACAAATACAACACAACTACTACACAAACACTACACTAGTACTACACAAATACTACACATGTATTACACAAATATTACACAAATACTACACAAATACTACACAACTACTACATAAATACTACACAGATACTACACAAACACTACACTAATACTACACAGATACTACACTAGTACTACACAAATACTACACAACTACTACACTAATACTACTCAGATACTACACAAACACTACACTAATACTACAAAGATACTACACAAACACCACACAAATACTACACTAATACTACAAAGAAACTAAACAAACACTACACTAATACTACAAAGATACTACACAAACACCACACAAATACTACACTAATACTACAAAGACACTACACAAATACTACACTAATACTACACAGATACTACACAAACACTACACTAATACTACACAGATACTACACTAGTACTACACAAATACTACACAACTACTACACTAATACTACACAGATACTACACGAACACTACACTAATACTACAAAGATACTACACAAACACCACACAAATACTACACTAATACTACACAGATACTAACAAACACTACACATTAATCTTACACAGATACTACAGAAACACTACACAAATACTACACAAACACTACACTAATACTACATAAATACTACACAAGTCTTACAGATATATTACCTAATTATTATATAATAGAAATGTATAATATACAATAGAAGTACTATAATAGAATAGAAATATATAATAGAAATGTATAATATACAATAGAAGTACTATAATAGAATAGAAATATATAATAGAAATGTATAATATATAATACAAGTACTACAGAAATATTACATCATAATTCTAAAAATATAATAGAATAGAAATATTATGTAATAGAAATGTATAATATATAATAGAAGTATTACAGAAATATT
>CM038718.1:37020420-37037920 GCA_021613375.1 Megaleporinus macrocephalus
ATTATTATTATTACTACTACTACTACTACTATTATTATTATTATTGTTATCATTATTACTACTACTACTATTATTATTATTACTACTACTACTACTATTATTATTATTATTATTATTACTACTACTACTATTATTATTATTACTACTACTACTACTATTATTATTATTATTATTATCATTATTACTACTACTACTATTATTATTATTATTATTACTACTACTACTACTATTATTATTATTATTATTATCATTATTACTACTACTACTATTATTATTATTACTACTACTACTACTATTATTATTATTATTATTACTACTACTACTATTATTATTACTACTACTACTACTATTATTATTATTATCATTATTACTACTACTACTATTATTATTGTTATTATTACTACTACTACTACTACTATTATTATTATTATTATTATCATTATTACTACTACTACTATTATTATTATTACTACTACTACTACTATTATTATTATTATTATTATTATTACTACTACTACTATTATTATTATTACTACTACTACTACTATTATTATTATTATTATCATTATTACTACTACTACTATTATTATTGTTATTATTACTACTACTACTACTACTATTATTATTATTATTATTATCATTATTACTACTACTACTATTATTATTATTACTACTACTACTACTATTATTATTATTATTATTATTATTACTACTACTACTATTATTATTATTATTACTACTACTACTACTATTATTATTATTATTATCATTATTACTACTACTACTATTATTATTATTACTACTACTACTACTATTATTATTATTATTATTATTATTACTACTACTACTACTACTATTATTATTATTATTATCATTATTATTATTACAGTGAAGCTACAGTTGTGTCTGAATGTGAAACATGTCTTGTCTGATCTACTTTCAGGAGGGAAAACTGGGGGAATGTGATCTCTAGCTGGACTGTTCATTTATATTGGACAGATTTCAAAATAAAAGTCCTCCATTTCAGCTTTACAGCCGAACTGAAGCCCAGCTGACCCTACTGACCCCGGACCACTGACCCTGGTCCACAGAGAGGAAGTGTCTGTGTTGGACTCACCAAGCCGAGCAGACACTGGGACTCCCTCACCGCTCCACAGCAGCCGAAAAAACCCACCAGCATCACCAGACCACCGGCCACGATCAGGATATACACCCCTACAAACAGAGCGTATGGTCAGTTATCACCCCCCCGCCGATCCTCAGAGGGACGCACCTCCAAATCCTCAATCAGAGCCAGAGAGGAGTCTGAGAGTGTAACTGCAGAGCTCTGACAGAAGGGGGCAGTAACAGCACACAGTGTGGAGAACAGACAGTCATCTCTGATCCTGACCCTGAAGAGATGATGTAACCAACCTTCATCATATTTCCTTCTTCAGAGAGAGTGAGGGAGATAGAGAGAAAGAAAGATGTAAATATAGAGATAGAGGGAGAAAGAGAGAGAGAAATATGGAGATATATAGAGAGAGATACAGATACAGAGAGAAAGAGAAAGAAATATGGAGATAGAGAGCTAGACAGAGAGAGGGAGGAAGAGGGGGGGGGAGAAGAGAAGGAAGACAGAGAGAGAGAGATGGAGGAAAGGAGAGGGAGAATAGAGAGAGACAGAGGGAGAATAGAGAGAGAGAGAGGAAGAGAGAGAGAGGGAGGAAGGGGGAGAATAGAGAGAGGAAGAGGGAGAATAGAGAGAGAGAGGGAGATAGGAAGGGGGAGAAGAGAGAGGGAGAGAGGAAGGGGGAGAAGAGAGAGAGGGGGGAGAGAGGAAGGGGGAGAAGAGAGAGAGGGGGGAGAGAGGAAGGGGGAGAATAGAGAGAGGGGGGGGGAGAGAGAGGAAGGGGGAGAAGAGAGAGTGATTGAAAGCAGTAGACAGAAAGATAGAAGGAGAGAAATAAACAGAGAGATAATGTACATGTATGTGGAGAGATGACCCCTGCAATGGCCTAGCAACTCCTTAGCAACTACCTGGATTACCATACTGACTTATCAACACGGTAACAAACGTTGTGTTCAGGTTAGTTTTAAAACAGTTCAACAACATTACACAACCTGCAGCAGGAAGTGGAAACATGACACTGCAGTGTTTCCTGTGTAGTTCAGTTCTCTGTGGCTCAAACGGTCCTCGTCCCTCTGTAGTGCACACTATGTAGTATGCTGCAAGGCCCCCTGTCCCACCCCCTTCATCCTCCCGTCCCACCTTCACGTCCACATTATATCAGGACCTCCACTCACTGTCCACTGTATCAGCTCCACTGACCATACAGGACCTCCACTCACTGTCCACTGTATCAGCTCCACTGACCATACAGGACCTCCACTCACTGTCCACTGTATCATCTCCACTGACCATACAGGACCTCCACTCACTGTCCACTGTATCAGCTCCACTGACCATACAGGACCTACACTCACTGTCCACTGTATCAGCTCCACTGACCATACAGGACCTCCACTCACTGTCCACTGTATCATCTCCACTGACCATACAGGACCTCCACTCACTGTCCACTGTATCAGCTCCACTGACCATACAGCACCTCCACTCACTGTCCACTGTATCAGCTCCACTGACCATACAGGACCTCCACTCACTGTCCACTGTATCAGCTCCACTGACCATACAGGACCTCCACTCACTGTCCACTGTATCAGCTCCACTGACCATACAGGACCTCCACTCACTGTCCACTGTATCAGCTCCACTGACCATACAGGACCTCCACTCACTGTCCACTGTATCAGCTCCACTGACCATACAGGACCTCCACTCACTGTCCACTGTATCAGCTCCACTGACCATACAGGAGCTCCACTCACTGTCCACTGTATCAGCTCCACTGACCATACAGGACCTCCACTCACTGTCCACTGAATCAGCTCCACTGACCATACAGGACCTCCACTCACTGTCCACTGAGAATGACAGGATTATTCTCAGCTCTGCAGGGACACTGACGTGGTGATGGAATCTAAAATGCCCAGGGTTTACCTGATACTGGTAAATAAGCTCTCCTCTGATTTTACTGGCTGAGTTTCCATTCTGACCCTCTCTCCCCCCAGCTCCACCCACCACGCTCAGATAACATTTACACAGTCGCTACGGCAACCATGGAAAGAAGTGTGAGTGTGTGAGTGTGGCTGCAGAGTCATTGTCAGAGAGTGCAGCTCTTAGACTCAGAGAACAGTGTCGCATCCAAAGCAGAGTTCATCACTATCAGTAGTTCTACAATCTGTAATATCAGTTTTTCTAGACATCTGTAATGTCAGTAGTTCTACAAGTTTGTAATGTTAGTAGGTTAGTAGTAGTTGAGGTCAGTAGTAGTTGAAGTCTGATATCAGTAGTTCAGTAGTAGTTAATGTCAGTAGTTTTGGAAGTCTCTGATTTCAGTAGTAGTTGAGGTCAGTAGTTGTAGAAGTCTGATATCAGTAGTTCACTGGTAGTCAGTAGTTCTATTGTTTGTGTGTAAGTATTTGAAGGAGCTCACGTGGTGACTGTATTTGAGTGTATATGAAACATCAGAAGTTGGTGTGGGAGGTAAGCGACTCACTACAGTTAAATATAGCCAAGTGTTGTTTACCAGTCTGGACTGTAGGTGGACACTTAATGACCCGGAGTGGTCAGACAGAGGCTCCCGCCCAAAAACACTTCTACTGTCCACAGTGACATAACCTCCTCTCCCAGACTCTCTGTGCACCAGGAGGCTTTCACCAACGCCAGCAGCTGAGAGTTTACATGAAGCTGAATAGAGCTCTGGAGCTTCTCTGTAGCTCCTCTGGAGTTTCTCTGTAGCTTCTTTCGAGTTTCTCTGAAGCTTCTCTGTAGCTCCTCTGAAGCTTCTCTGTAGCTTCTCTGTAGCTTCTCTGTAGCTTCTCTGTAGCTCCTCTGGAGCTCCTCTGGAGCTGCCGTCATGTCCACATGAGGAACTTTGGGTGTAGGCAGTTTGGTCTATTTAAACAATCAGTTCAGAGGTGATGGGACGTGCTATTCTCCTCTGAACGTTGAAGGATTGTTATGGTGATGAAAGCTAACGCTGCTGTGTACTGAACTCCGGTCTGGTAGTTTACAGGCTTTGGTAGTGTTAGGCTGTAGTTTGAGCTGGTGTTGAATATAAGAGTTGAAGTGTAATAATAAACTTCAATGTAGGATTCCAGTGATCAGGAACGTCTGAATGATATTCATACACTCACTCACTCACTGAATCACTCATGTTCTCACTGAAACACTGAAACACTGATTCCCTCACTTGTTCACTCACTCACTGAATTGCTTAGATACTCTCCCACTGAATCACTTACTCACTCATACACTCCTCAAATCACTTACACACAGAACCACTCACTCAATTAATCACTTAAATACTCACTGAACCACTCACTAACTGAATCATTTACATACTCAATGAACCACCCACTAACTGAATCATTTACATACTCAATGAACCACCCACTAACTGAATCATTTACATACTCAATGAACCACCCACTAACTGAATCATTTACATACTCAATGTACCACCCACTAACTGAATCATTTACATACTCAATGAACCACCCACTAACTGAATCACTTAAATACTCACTGAACCACTCACTAACTGAATCACTTAAATACTCACTGAACCACCCACTAACTGAATCACTTAAATACTCACTGAACCACTCACTAACTGAATCACTTAAATACTCACTGAACCACTCACTAACTGAATCATTTACATACTCAATGAACCACCCACTAACTGAATCACTTAAATACTCACTGAACCACCCACTAACTGAATCACTTAAATACTCACTGAACCACTCACTAACTGAATCATTTACATACTCAATGAACCACCCACTAACTGAATCACTTAAATACTCACTGAACCACTCACTAACTGAATCATTTACATACTCAATGAACCACCCACTAACTGAATCATTTACATACTCAATGAACCACCCACTAACTGAATCACTTAAATACTCACTGAACCACTCACTAACTGAATCACTTAAATACTCACTGAACCACCCACTAACTGAATCACTTAAATACTCACTGAACCACCCACTAACTGAATCACTTAAATACTCACTGAACCACTCACTAACTGAATCATTTACATACTCAATGAACCACTCACTAACTGAATCATTTACATACTCAATGTACCACCCACTAACTGAATCATTTACATACTCATTGAACCACCCACTAACTGAATCATTTACATACTCATTGAACCACCCACTAACTGAATCATTTACATACTCAATGAACCACCCACTAACTGAATCACTTAAATACTCACTGAACCACTCACTAACTGAATCATTTACATACTCAATGAACCACCCACTAACTGAATCACTTAAATACTCACTGAACCACCCACTAACTGAATCACTTACATACTCAATGAACCACCCACTAACTGAATCACTTAAATATTTACTGAATCACTCACTCAATGATTCACTTATGTACTTATTGAATCACTCACTTAATGATGCACTCACTAACTGAATCACTTAAATACTTACTAAATCACTCACTCTCTGAATCATTTCCATACTTACAGACCCACTCACTAACTAAATCATTTACATACTCAATGAACCACTCACTCAATGAATCACTTACATACTCAATGAATCACTCACTCAATAAACCATTCACTCTCTGAATCGTTTACATACTTACTGAACTGCTCACAAACTGAATAATTTATGTACTTACTGAACCACTCACTAACTGAATCATTTACATACTTACTAAACCTGTAACTCACTATATTAGCTTCATACTCACAGAACCACTAACTCACTGAATCACTCACTCATTTACTCGCTGAATCACTTAAATAGTCACTGAAAATCCCACTCACTCATTGAATCACTCACATACTTAGTGAATCAATCACTCACTAACTGAATCCCCCACATACTCATCAAACCACTTGCTCACCCACTCAATGAATCACTCACTCACTGAATCATTTACATACTTACTGAACCATTAACTCACTGAGTCACTTAGACACTCTCTGAGAACCCCACAAACTCAGTATATCACTCTCATACTCAGTGAATCAATCACTCACTAACTGAATCTCTCACATATTAAACTACTCGTATCACTCACTGAACCACTCGCTCACTCACTCATTGAATCACTCACAAACACAGTGAATCACTCCCACCTGACTCATCACGAATGGTTTCACTCTCACACTGCGGGATGGTTCAGTCTGGACTGGTTCAGGTAACTACACATGGGAGCAGTTTAAATCGTGTAGCTGTTTTTATCCACAATCACGACTTCCTGTGTTTAAACCTGGAGAAGTGTGGACATGCTGGTCACTGAGTCTCCGAGAGACTGAGAACTCACACACACTAAACCACCAGCGACAAAGACACACCTGTTCCATACCTGTAACAGATCTACACCATCAACGTCTGTAATCAGACAGTAATTATCCACGCTGGACTGGCTGTGTTTATTTACTGCACCCTGAACCGTAATAACCAAAAACAGAACCAACAGAACCCAATACTAACCAATCAGCTCGCAGTAGCAGTAATACTAACCAATCAGCTCGCAGTAGCAGTAATACTAACAAATCAGCTCTCAGTAGCAGTAATACTAACAAATCAGCACTCAGTAGCAGTAATACTAACCAATCAGTACTCAGTAGCAGTAATATTAACCAATCAGCTCTCAGTATCAGTAATACTAACAAATCAGCACTCAGTAGCAGTAATACTAACCAATCAGTACTCAGTAGCAGTAATATTAACCAATCAGCTCTCAGTATCAGTAATACTAACAAATCAGCACTCAGTAGCAGTAATACTAACTAATCAGCTCTCAGTAGCAGTAATACTAACCAATCAGCTCGCAGTAGCAGTAATACTAACAAATCAGCTCTCAGTAGCAGTAATACTAACAAATCAGCTCTCAGTAGCAGTAATACTAACCA
Organism: Megaleporinus macrocephalus; assembly: GCA_021613375.1. NCBI lineage: Eukaryota > Metazoa > Chordata > Actinopteri > Characiformes > Anostomidae > Megaleporinus > Megaleporinus macrocephalus. The sequence goes on from CM038718.1 coordinate 37,027,446, forward strand.
ATCAGTACTCAGTAGCAGTAATATTAACCAATCAGCTCTCAGTATCAGTAATACTAACAAATCAGCACTCAGTAGCAGTAATACTAACTAATCAGCTCTCAGTAGCAGTAATACTAACCAATCAGCTCGCAGTAGCAGTAATACTAACAAATCAGCTCTCAGTAGCAGTAATACTAACAAATCAGCTCTCAGTAGCAGTAATACTAACCAATCAGCTCGCAGTAGCAGTAATACTAACAAATCAGCTCTCAGTAGCAGTAATACTAACAAATCAGCACTCAGTAGCAGTAATACTAACCAATCAGCACTCAGTAGCAGTAATACTAACAAATCAGCTCTCAGTAGCAGTAATACTAACAAATCAGCTCTCAGTAGCAGTAATACTGACCAATCAGCACTCAGTAGCAGTAATACTAACCAATCAGCTCGCAGTAGCAGTAATACTAACAAATCAGCTCTCAGTAGCAGTAATACTAACAAATCAGCACTCAGTAGCAGTAATACTAACAAATCAGCTCTCAGTAGCAGTAATACTAACCAATCAGCTCTCAGTAGCAGTAATACTAACCAATCAGCTCTCAGTAGCAGTAATACTAACCAATCAGTACTCAGTAGCAGTAATACTAACCAATCAGCTCTCAGTAGCAGTAATACTAACCAATCAGCTCTCAGTAGCAGTAATACTAACAAATCAGCTCTCAGTAGCAGTAATACTAACAAATCAGCACTCAGTAGCAGTAATACTAACAAATCAGCTCTCAGTAGCAGTAATACTAACCAATCAGCTCTCAGTAGCAGTAATACTAACCAATCAGCTCTCAGTAGCAGTAATACTAACCAATCAGCTCTCAGTAGCAGTAATACTAACCAATCAGCTCTCAGTAGCAGTAATACTAACCAATCAGCTCTCAGTAGCAGTAATACTAACCAATCAGCTCGCAGTAGCAGTAATACTAACAAATCAGCTCTCAGTAGCAGTAATACTAACAAATCAGCACTCAGTAGCAGTAATACTAACCAATCAGCTCTCAGTAGCAGTAATACTAACAAATCAGCTCTCAGTAGCAGTAATATTAACCAATCAGCTCTCAGTAGCAGTAATACTAACAAATCAGCACTCAGTAGCAGTAATACTAACTAATCAGCTCTCAGTAACGGTAATGATAATGAATCAATACTCAGTAGCAGTAATACTAACCAATGAGCACTCAGTAACGGTAATGATAATGAATCAGTACTCAGTAGCAGTAATACTAACCAATGAGCACTCAGTAACGGTAATGATAATGAATCAGTACTCAGTAGCAGTAATACTAACCAATGAGCACTCAGTAACGGTAATGATAATGAATCAGTACTCAGTAGCAGTAATACTAACCAATGAGCACTCAGTAACGGTAATGATAATGAATCAGTACTCAGTAGCAGTAATACTAACCAATGAGCACTCAGTAACGGTAATGATAATGAATCAATACTCAGTAGCAGTAATACTAACCAATGAGCACTCAGTAACGGTAATGATAATGAATCAGTACTCAGTAGCAGTAATACTAACCAATGAGCACTCAGTAACGGTAATGATAATGAATCAGTACTCAGTAGCAGTAATACTAACCAATGAGCACTCAGTAACGGTAATGATAATGAATCAGTACTCAGTAGCAGTAGTATTAGACCTGTTGGCTGTATATGCACTGAGAGATGCTCAGTGAGACTCACCATCAGAGAAACATCTCACACACGACAGCAGTGCTGAGGGAGGAGCTACAGCAGATACACCTTTTATCTACAGCAACACCAAGAGTTCATTTAACCGTCTGTGTGTGTGTGTGTGTGTGTGTGTGTGTACTTAGCTGGGTGTGTATGTAAATTTTGACAGATATGGATCATCATGTGACCTTCACACATTGTATTGGGGGTGAATGTGACACCATATCTAACACAAATATAATATAATATAATATAATATTATACATCCCTGTTTGCAGCCTCTACTGGGAAGGTTATACTAGATGTGAGGGTTTGATTGAGTGTTAGTGAGGTCAGGTACTAATGTTAAACTTTGCTGTGAGGGTTTGATTGAGTGTTAGTGAGGTCAGGTACTAATGTTAAACTTTGCTGTGAGGGTTTGATTGAGTGTTAGTGAGGTCAGGTACTAATGTTAAACTTTGCTGTGAGGGTTTGATTGAGTGTTAGTGAGGTCAGGTACTAATGTTAAACTTTGCTGTGAGGGTTTGATTGAGTGTTAGTGAGGTCAGCAGATGTTCACTCACCAATGAAGAAATTTTCAGGTGCTCCTTCGCTCCCCAGCAGATCCACGGTGTCCTGCTCCAACCGCAGCCACAGACCCACCGCCAACACCAGAGAGCCCATCAGCTACACACACAGATTATTATTATTATAATTATTATTTTATTATTATTGTGATGATTCTGCATTCCAACTGTGGAACTCACTCACTGTCCACTCACTGTCCACTCTATTAGACACTCCTACTACTTGCTGGTCCACCTTGTAGATGTAAAGTCAGAGACAGTAGCTCATCTGCTGCTGCACAGTTTGTGTTCCTCTAGTTCTTCATCAGTGGACACAGGACGCCGCCCACAGGACACTGCTGTCTGGATAGTTTTGGTTGGTGGACGATTCTCAGTCCAGCAGTGACACTGAGGTGTTTAAACACTCTGATCCACTCATACCAGCACAACACACACTAACTAACACACCACCACCATGTCAGTGTCACTGCAGTGCTGAGAATGACCCACCTCCCTAATAGTATCTGCTCTGTGGGGGTCCTGTGGGGGTCCTGATCATTAAAGAACAGAGTAATAAAGTATACAGAGAATCAGATGAACTACAGTCTGTAAGTGGAGCTCCTGTATGGTCAGTGGTGGAAGGATACATACGGGGTGTTGTGAGGCCAAATAGTCTCCAACTTACTTTCTATATAAAATATTATAAATATATGAAAACCTGAGCTAACTGGTGGGTTATGAGCTTCTATTGCTTGTTAGTTAAACGTCTATGAATCTAAAGCTCCAACATTGAGCACAAGCATCATCATCACCACCCCCTGATCCCTCCCCAACACTGTCATTACCCCCTGTCGCTGACTCACCCCCCCACCATCTGCCTGTAACATCACCCTGCATTACCTCACCTCTAGCCCCACCCCTTTGCCCCTGCCCATCTGCCTGCGTCCCATTAAAAACACATAAACCAGCACACAATAGAGCCCCCGCGCACCCCCCATTCACCACCAGCAGCTCATTGTCTCTGAATATTAACTGACAAACAAAGAACCTCAGTAGATCTCCAACGTCTGGAGTTTCACCTCAGCAGTTTAAACTCAAACACATCATCCCTGTTCCTAAAAACACAGCCCCTCCCACCAGACGCCAGACTTTTACATTAAAGCTGTTTTTCCAGAATAAAAACTCTCCGCTGTGTTTCTGGAGGGGAACCAGCTCTGTTACATATGAGGAAGCGTTTGAGCTCTTTCAAGTTTATGGTGGAATTTCACGTTGTGGTAAACGGTCTATAGCTGAGGAAATTTCCACTGCAGTCCTTCAGCGACACGAACAGAGCTGCTCATAAAGCAGCACAAACATCACCAACACGCCCTCCATCCAGTTTCCACCCTGAAAACCCATCAGAGTCAGCAAACACTCCTATACACTGGAACAGGAGATATTAGTCCATACACAACACCATTAAACATTCACATACACTGGAACAGGAGATATTAGACCATACACAACACCATTAAACATTCACATACACTGGAACAGGAGATATTAGACCATACACAACACCATTAAACACTCCTATACACTGGAACAGGAGATATTAGACCATACACAACACCATTAAACACTCCTTTACACTGGAACAGGAGATATTAGTCCATACACAACACCATTAAACATTCATATACACTGGAACAAGAGATATTAGACCATACACAACACCATTAAACACTCCTATACACTGGAACAGGAGATATTAGACCATACACAACACCATTAAACACTCCTATACACTGGAACAGGAGATATTAGACCATACACAACACCATTAAACACTCCTTTACACTGGAACAGGAGATATTAGACCATACACAACACCATTAAACATTCATATACACTGGAACAAGAGATATTAGTCCATACACAACACCATTAAACACTCCTATACACTGGAACAGGAGATATTAGTCCATACACAACACCATTAAACACTCCTGTACACTGGAACAGGAGATATTAGACCACACACAACACCATTAAACAGTCCTATACACTGGAACAGGAGATATTAGACCATACACAACACCATTAAACATTCACATACACTGGAACAGGAGATATTAGTCCATACACAACACCATTAAACACTCCTATACACTGGGACAGGAGATATTAGTCCATACACAACACCATTAAACACTCCTATACACTGGAACAGGAGATATTAGTCCATACACAACACCATTAAACACGCCCATACACTAGAATATTAGATATAAGACCATAAACACCACCATTAAACACTTTTGTACACTGAAATATTAGATATTAGACCATACACACTACCATTAAACACTTCTATACAATGAAATATTAGATATTATACCATACACAACACCATTAAACACTACTATACACTGATATATTAGATATTAGTCCATACACAACACCATAAACACTCCTATACACTGGAACAGGAGATATTAGACCATACACAACACCATTAAACACTCCTATACACTGGAACAGGAGATATTAGACCATACACAACACCATTAAACACTCCTATACACTGGAACAGGAGATATTAGACCATACACAACACCATTAAACACTCCTATACACTGGAACAGGAGATATTAGACCATACACAACACCATTAAACACTCCTATACACTGGAACAGGAGATATTAGACCATACACAACACCATTAAACACTCCTATACACTGGAACAGGAGATATTAGTCCATACACAACACCATTAAACACTCCTATACACTGGAACAGGAGATATTAGACCACACACAACACCATTAAACAGTCCTATATACTGGAACAGGAGATATTAGTCCATACACAACACCATTAAACACTCATATACACTGGAACAGGAGATATTAGACCATACACAACACCATTAAACACTCCTATACACTGGAACAGGAGATATTAGACCATACACAACACCATTAAACACTCCTATACACTGGAACAGGAGATATTAGACCATACACAACACCATTAAACACTCCTATACACTGGAACAGGAGATATTAGACCATACACAACACCATTAAACACTCCTTTACACTGGAACAGGAGATATTAGTCCATACACAACACCATTAAACACTCCTATACACTGGAACAGGAGATATTAGACCACACACAACACCATTAAACAGTCCTATATACTGGAACAGGAGATATTAGTCCATACACAACACCATTAAACACTCCTATACACTGGAACAGGAGATATTAGACCATACACAACACCATTAAACACTCCTATACACTGGAACAGGAGATATTAGACCATACACAACACCATTAAACACTCCTATACACTGGAACAGGAGATATTAGTCCATACACAACACCATTAAACACTCCTATACACTGGAACAGGAGATATTAGACCATACACAACACCATTAAACACTCCTATACACTGGAACAGGAGATATTAGACCATACACAACACCATTAAACATTCATATACACTGGAACAGGAGATATTAGACCATACAGAACACCATTAAACACTCCTATACACTGGAACAAGAGATATTAGACCATACAGAACACCATTAAACACTCCTATACACTGGAACAAGAGATATTAGACCATACACAACACCATTAAACACTCCTATACACTGGAACAGGAGATATTAGTCCATACACAACACCATTAAACACGCCCATACACTAGAATATTAGATATAAGACCATAAACACACCATTAAACACTTATATACACTAGAATAGGAGATATTAGTCCATAGACACCTTCAATAAACACTTCTATACACTAGAATAGGAGATATTAGTCTATAAACACCCTCAATAAAAACTCATATACATTAGAATAGGAGACATTAGTCTATAAACTTCTTTAATAAACACTCCTATACAATAGAATAGGATATATTAGTCTATAAACACTCTCAATAAACACTCCTATACACTAGAATAGAAGATAATAGTCTATAAACACCCTCATTAAACACTCCTATACACTAGAATAGGAGATATTAGTCCATAAACACCCTCAATAAACACTCCTATACACCAGAATAGAGGATATTACTCTATAAACACCTTCAATACACACTCCTATACACTAGAATAGAAGATATTAGTCTAGAAACACCCTCACTAAACACTCCTATACACTAGAATAGGAGATATTAGTCTATAAACACTATCAATAAACTTTCCTATACACTAGAATAGGAGAAATTAGTCTATAAACACCCTCAATAAACACTCCTATACACTAGAATAGGAGATATTAGTCTATAAACACCCTCAATAAACACTCCTATACACTAGAATAGGAGATATTAGTCTATAAACACCCTCAATAAACACTCACATACACCAGAATAGGATATATTAGTCTATAAACACCTTCAATAAACACTCCTATACACTAGAATGGAGATATTAGTCTATAAACACCCTCAATAAACACTCCTATACACTAGAATAGGAGATATTAGTCTATAAACACCCTCAATAAACACTCACATACACCAGAATAGGATATATTAGTCTATAAACACCTTCAATAAACACTCCTATACACTAGAATAGGAGATATTAGTCTATAAACACCCTCAATAAACACTTCTATACACTAGAATAGGAGATATTAGTCTATAAACACCCTCAATAAACACTTCTATACACTAGAATAGGAGATATTAGTCTATAAACACCCTCAATAAACACTTCTATACACTAGAATAGGAGACATTAGTCCACAAACACTGTTTATGTCCTCCGTGTAGAAAGCCAGGAAATGAGTGATCACTCTAATGTCTTCCTGGACTCTGAGGATCAGACACTCACACTAACATCATTACAGAGGATTTATGATGCTGTCAGTCTCAGCAGTGCAGCTCTGTTCTCTCAACCACATCACTGATCTCTACACCCAGAGCAGACAGATCTCTTACACCTGTTACAGTATTATTATTATTATTATTATTATTATTATCATCATCATCAGTATTATTATTATTATTATTATTATTATCAGTATTATTATCAGTATTATTATTATTATTATTATTATTATTATTATTATTATCAGTATTGTTATTATTATTATTATTATTATCATCAGTATTATTATTATTATTATTATTATAATCATCAATTGATATTATTATTATTATTATTATTATCAGTATTATTATTATTATTATTATTATTATTATTATTATTATAATCATCAATCGATATTATTATTATAATCATTAATCGATATTATTATTATTATTATTATTATTATTATTATTATTATTATTATTATTGGAGGATACTGAACAGGTCCTGGCTGACTGAGCACACTCAGAGTAAAGGGGGGGGGGGTTAGTGGTGGGTGGGGTCTGAGGGTTATCGCTTTCTAGTGTTTATCTGATGGACAGAATGTTTAGCTGGTCCAGTTTATCTGATCTTTGCTCAGAAGTCCAGTCTGTGTTTATCTGTGTGTGTTCAGAGTTCAGAGAGTCTGCAGCCATACCTACAACCACCTTCCATCCCATAATCCCTCCTACAGATCCCTCTCCGCCCTCACAGATATTAATAATCACCTCAATAAATCTCTAATATTAAACACACCACGTCCACACCAGCACTCCGTCACTCACACAAATACTACTATCACAACTGATTATTACAACTATTACAACTATCACAACTGAGTATCACAACTGAGTATCACAACTATCACAACTGATTATTACAACTATCACAACTGAGTATCACAACTGAGTATCACAACTGATTATTACAACTATTACAACTATCACAACTGAGTATCACAACTGAGTATCACAACTGAGTATCACAACTGATTATTATAACTATTACAACTATCACAACTGATTATTACAACTATTACAACTATCACAACTGAGTATCACAACTGAGTATCACAACTATCACAACTGATTATTACAACTATCACAACTGAGTATCACAACTGAGTATCACAACTGAGTATCACAACTATCACAACTGAGTATCACAACTGAGTATCACAACTGATTATTACAACTATCACAACTGAGTATCACAACTATCACAACTGAGTATCACAACTGAGTATCACAACTGAGTATCATAACTGATTATTACAACTATCACAACTGAGTATCACAACTGATTATTACAACTATCACAACTGATTATTACAACTATTACAACTATCACAACTGAGTATCACAACTGAGTATCACAACTGAGTATTACAACTATCACAACTGAGTATCACAACTGAGTATCACAACTATCACAACAGATTATTACAACTATTACAACTGAGTATCACAACTGATTATTACAACTATTACAACTGAGTATCACAACTGAGTATCACAACTGATTATTACAACTATTACAGCTGAGTATCACAACTGAGTATCACAACTATCACAACTGAGTATCACAACTGAGTATCACAACTGAGTATCACAACTATCACAACTGAGTATCACAACTGAGTATCACAACTGATTATTACAACTATTACAACTATCACAACTGAGTATCACAACTATCACAACTGAGTATCACAACTGAGTATCACAACTATCACAACTGAGTATCACAACTGAGTATTACAACTGAGTATCACAACTATCACAACTGAGTATCACAACTATCACAACTGAGTATCACAACTGAGTATCACAACTGCGTATCACAAATGAGTATCACAACTGAGTATCACAACTGATTATCACAACTGCTTCATGGTTTAAAAACTTTATTCTGGATATTAGTTTTTATTAGAACTTCATTTTTTATATTAACTTTATTGAAACTTTATTATGGATAATCCGGCAGAATCCAGTTCTGATTATTAATCTTATTAAAACGTTTATTATGTAAATTTTATTAAAATTAGTTTTCAAACTATCATAAACAGCGTCTCAGAATCAGACAGTGTATTTATAACATCTACTGTAAGAACTTTCTGTGAGGAGCTTTTAGAGGAGGACGTCTGGTTCCATTCACCTCCACTGTGAACAGATCTGAGTGTAAGTTCACTGATTTACAGTGGACTTCCTCTTTAATTATATTCATTCCAGTAGAAATGCTGGATCTTCTCATGGAACCTCAGACAGAGTAACGGTTCTTCTGGGCTTCTATCACAGTTCAGGCACTTTTTCCTAGCCAGTAAATTCACACCTGTGGAACCAGACGTTCTTGAACGTTCACCAAAAATGTGAAAGTGTGTGAATCTTCAGAACGTTTCCTGGCGAAGTCAGAGAACCAGCAGTGATCAAACAGACCTCGTCTAACTCCGCCAGAAGCTGCGAGGGTGTGAGGAACGTCTGGAGCTGGCGCTGACGGGGTTAAAGAGGTGTTTTAATGTGACTTAGTTTCTGAGGTGAACCCACCACCGACGCCCCACCATCAGCCATCAGATGTTTATCAGCAGCAGAACATCTGAACTTCTTCTGCAGAACCCATTCCACTGTGCACTCAGACTGGCTTTACTGGACTGGCTGTGGAGCAGCAGTTCTGGTTCTGTAGACCCATAATCTGTTCATTTGTTCTGGAACCTGTTACAGTTCAGCCGTTTTGTAGGTGGTTCTGAGTTCCGAGTTCTAAAGGTTTTAGATGGTTCTGTAACTTTATAGACAGTTTTGTGTAGATGGTTCTGTGTTAGTAGATGGTTCTATGTGTTTTTACATGGTTCTATGTGGTAGTAGATGGTTCTATGTGTTAGTACATGGTTCTATGTGTTAGTAGATGGTTCTATGAATGTGTAGATGGTTCTATGTGTTTTTAGATGGTTCTATGTGTTAATAGATGGTTCTATGTGTTGGTAGATGGTTTGTTGAGTTAATTGATGGTTCTATGTGATAGTAGATGGTTCTATGTGTTTTTAGATGGTTCTATGTGTTAGTAGATGGTTTGTTGAGTTAATTGAAGGTTCTATGTGATAGTAGATGGTTCTATGTGTTAGTAGATGGTTCTATGTGTTAGTAGATGGTTTGTTGAGTTAATGGTTCCATGTGTTAGTAGATGGTTTGTTGAGTTAATTGATGGTTCTATGTGTTGGTAGATGGTTTGTTGAGTTAATTGATGGTTCTATGTGTTGGTAGATGGTTTGTTGAGTTAATTGATGGTTCTATGTGTTAGTAGATGGTTCTAAGAATGTGTAGATGGTTCTATGTGTTAGTAGAAGGTT
>CM038718.1:37042920-37068100 GCA_021613375.1 Megaleporinus macrocephalus
GCACGCAATGCCACCAGAGCCTGAAACAGATTACCTCATACCAGGACCCGTACACAGTGGACTCCCAGTGTTAAGACTGGCCAGAGAGACAGCAGGGACAGCAGCTAGACGGACTGGGAGACTCAGTAAGGTCCTGGTAGGTGGTCACAGGTATCTGGAGGTATCATGCTGACTGCAGTGCATCCTACAGCTGCTGGAGGGAGCGTGGAGGAGGATCCATAGAGCCAACACCTCCATCCAGGTGGTCAGATGCTCAGTTGGGTTCAAATCTGGAGAATTAGGGGTCCAGAGTAGTACTTGAAAGTCTCAGTCAGCTCTTCCAACCAGTGTGGGACATTTCTAGTCATGGGACGTGTCTTATCGTCCTGCTAGAAGATCCCATCCGCTCCAGGAAAGAACATTAGCATGTATGGTGTACGTGATCTGCAAGGATGGATTCAGACCCAGATCTGTTGAGAGGGTCTTTCACATGGATGAGTGAGTCTAGAGAACGTCACCAGAACATTCTCCAGAACGCTGACACCTACACACTGCTGCTGCCCACAGTGGTCATAATAATGTGACTCACCAGTGTAATAGTCAGCAGTTAGCGCTACGTAAATGATTCAAACTCAGCAAAGACCACCATAGCTGGTGGGCTACTTGATGCTGACTGATATATTAGTATGTACTGGTCTCCTGAGAGGACATCGTCACTGTCCAATAAAAAACTTAAAATATAAAAATTAATAAATAAGTAAAAACAGAGAGGACAACAACAGTCTTTATTTCAGGATTTTTACCAGACTAGTTTGGAGCGTTTCTATTGGTCCATTCATCCTGAAACTGTCACACAATGTAAACAACAGCTGATCAAACAGACAAATAAAAATGGAGATGTTTTTATTTGGACAGTGTTTTTATTTTGTCTGTTATGCTGGTGTGAGCAGCTAAACCAGTAACAGACCAGCACAAACCAGGACAGAAGCCAGTTCCCAGCAACTGACCTCATGCTAACTGGTATATACTGGCCTCCGTCCATCATACGGTTACCATCAGGCATACGACCACGAGGGGCACCTAACCCCCAACTGCTCCCCGGGCGCCGTGGATAAGGCTGCCCACCACTCCAGCTAAGTGTGCTCACTGCCCCCTAGTGTGTATATTCACTAGTGTGTGTATAGGTGTCCTGCTCTTGGTGGTGGTGTCCTGCTCTTGGTAGTGTGGTGTCCTGCTCTTGGTGGTGTTGTGTCCTGCTTTTGGTGGTGGTGTCCTGCTCTTGGTGGTGGTGTCCTGCTCTTGGTGGTGTGGTGTCCTGCTCTTGGTGGTGGTGTCCTGCTCTTGGTGGTGTGGTGTCCTGCTCTTGGTGGTGGTGTCCTGCTCTTGGTGGTGTGGTGTCCTGCTCTTGGTGGTGGTGTCCTGCTCTTGGTGGTGTGGTGTCCTGCTCTTGGTGGTGGTGTCCTGCTCTTGGTGGTGGTGTCCTGCTCTTGGTGGTGTGGTGTCCTGCTCTTGGTGGTGGTGTCCTGCTTTTGGTGGTGTTGTGTCCTGCTTTTGGTGGTGTGGTGTCCTGCTCTTGGTGGTGTTGTGTCCTGCTTTTGGTGGTGTGGTGTCCTGCTTTTGGTGGTGTGGTGTCCTGCTTTTGGTGGTGTTGTGTCCTGCTTTTGGTGGTGTGGTGTCCTGCTCTTGGTGGTGTGGTGTCCTGCTCTTGGTCGTGTGGTGTCCTGCTCTTGGTGGTGTGGTGTCCTGCTTTTGGTGGTGTTTTGTCCTGCTCTTGGTGGTGTGGTGTCCTGCTCTTGGTCGTGTGGTGTCCTGCTCTTGGTGGTGTGGTGTCCTGCTGTTGGTGGTGTTGTGTCCTGCTCTTGGTGGTATGGTGTCCTGCTCTTGGTGGTGTGGTGTCCTGCTTTTGGTGGTGTTGTGTCCTGCTCTTGGTGGTGTGGTGTCCTGCTCTTGGTGGTGGTGTCCTGCTTTTGGTCGTGTGGTGTCCTGCTTTTGGTCGTGTGGTGTCCTGCTTTTGGTGGTGTGGTGTCCTGCTCTTGGTGGTGTTGTGTCCTGCTTTTGGTGATATGGTGTCCTGCTCTTGGTGGTGGTGTCCTGCTTTTGGTGGTGTGGTGTCCTGCTTTTGGTCGTGTGGTGTCCTGCTTTTGGTGGTGTGGTGTCCTGCTCTTGGTGGTGGTGTCCTGCTCTTGGTGGTGGTGTCCTGCTCTTGGTGGTGTGGTGTCCTGCTCTTGGTGGTGGTGTCCTGCTTTTGGTGGTGTTGTGTCCTGCTTTTGGTGGTGTGGTGTCCTGCTTTTGGTGGTGTGGTGTCCTGCTTTTGGTGGTGTGGTGTCCTGCTTTTGGTGGTGTGGTGTCCTGCCCTTGGTGGTGTGGTGTCCTGCTTTTGGTGGTGTGGTGTCCTGCTTTTGGTGGTGTGGTGTCCAGCTCTTGGTGGTGTGGTGTCCTGCTCTTGGTGGTGTGGTGTCCTGCTTTTGGTGGTGTGGTGTCCTGCTGTTGGTGGTGTTGTGTCCTGCTCTTGGTCGTGTGGTGTCCTGCTCTTGGTGGTGTGGTGTCCTGCTTTTGGTGGTGTTGTGTCCTGCTCTTGGTCGTGTGGTGTCCTGCTCTTGGTCGTGTGGTGTCCTGCTCTTGGTGGTGTGGTGTCCTGCTGTTGGTGGTGTTGTGTCCTGCTCTTGGTCGTGTGGTGTCCTGCTCTTGGTGGTGTGGTGTCCTGCTTTTGGTGGTGTTGTGTCCTGCTTTTGGTGGTGTGGTGTCCTGCTTTTGGTGGTGTGGTGTCCTGCTTTTGGTGGTGTGGTGTCCTGCTTTTGGTGGTGTGGTGTCCAGCTCTTGGTCGTGTGGTGTCCTGCTCTTGGTGGTGTGGTGTCCTGCTTTTGGTGGTGTGGTGTCCTGCTGTTGGTGGTGTTGTGTCCTGCTCTTGGTCGTGTGGTGTCCTGCTCTTGGTGGTGTGGTGTCCTGCTTTTGGTGGTGTTGTGTCCTGCTCTTGGTGGTGTGGTGTCCTGCTCTTGGTGGTGTGGTGTCCTGCTCTTGGTGGTGTGGTGTCCTGCTCTTGGTCGTGTGGTGTCCTGCTTTAGAAGGTGTTGTGTCCTGCTTGTTAGTGTTATGAAGTGGACACCCTACTGCAGCCTGAGATACGTACACTATCTAATTGAACTTCTGGTGGAACAGTCTCGGCTCTGTCTGATTCGAGGACCTAGACTTAGAGGCTGCAGTGTCTCTGAAGCCTATTATGGTGCTGGACGTCAGTGTGGACTCTCGCCGCCTCTAAAAAAGGCAGTAGTTAAAAACGAGGTGTGTTTACATACAAAATATCTTCAGTTACTGCCAAGAAATCACGAACACTGTCCAGACTCAGAGCCGAGCAGATCTCACTGGAACCTTCAGTGGTTCAGTTCTTCTGTAAGCTGTCAGTGAGATTTCTCTCTCTCGCTCGCTCTCTCCCTCTATCTCTCAGTATCTCCTTTACTCTGTTCCTCACTCACCGCTTCCATCTCCTCCACTCTGTTCTTCACCTACTGCCTCCATCTCCTCCACTCTGTTCTTCACGCACTGCCTCCATCTCCTCCACTCTGTTCTTCACCTACTGCCTCCATCTCCTCCACTCTGTTCTTCACCTACTGCCTCCATCTCCTCCACTCTGTTCTTCACACACTGCCTCCATCTCCTCCACTCTGTTCTTCACCTACTGCCTCCATCTCCTCCACTCTGTTCTTCACCTACTGCCTCCATCTCCTCCACTCTGTTCTTCACGCACTGCCTCCATCTCCTCCACTCTGTTCTTCACCTACTGCCTCCATCTCCTCCACTCTGTTCTTCACCTACTGCCTCCATCTCCTCCACTCTGTTCTTCACACACTGCCTCCATCTCCTCCACTCTGTTCTTCACCTACTGCCTCCATCTCCTCCACTCTGTTCTTCACACACTGCCTCCATCTCCTCCACTCTGTTCTTCACCTACTGCCTCCATCTCCTCCACTCTGTTCTTCACACACTGCCTCCATCTCCTCCACTCTGTTCTTCACGCACTGCCTCCATCTCCTCCACTCTGTTCTTCACCTACTGCCTCCGTCTCCTCCACTCTGTTCTTCACACACTGCCTCCATCTCCTCCACTCTGTTCTTCACCTACTGTCTCCATCTCCTCCACTCTGTTCCTCACTCACCGCTTCCATCTCCTCCACTCTGTTCTTCACCTACTGCCTCCATCTCCTCCACTCTGTTCTTCACCTACTGCCTCCATCTCCTCCACTCTGTTCCTCACTCACCGCTTCCATCTCCTCCACTCTGTTCTTCACCTACTGCCTCCATCTCCTCCACTCTGTTCTTCACACACTGCCTCCATCTCCTCCACTCTGTTCTTCACAAACTGCCTCCATCTCCTCCACTCTGTTCTTTACACACTGCCTCCATCTCCTCCACTCTGTTCTTCACCTACTGCCTCCATCTCCTCCACTCTGTTCTTCACCTACTGCCTCCATCTCCTCCACTCTGTTCTTCACACACTGCCTCCATCTCCTCTACTCTGTTCTTCACACACTGCCTCCATCTCCTCCACTTTGTTCTTCACCTACTGCCTCCATCTCCTCCACTTTGTTCTTCACCTACTGCCTCCATCTCCTCTACTCTGTTCTTCACCTACTGCCTCCATCTCCTCTACTCTGTTCTTCACCTACTGCCTCCATCTCCTCTACTCTGTTCTTCACACACTGCCTCCATCTCCTCCACTCTGTTCTTCACACACTGCCTCCATCTCCTCCACTCTGTTCTTTACACACTGCCTCCATCTCCTCCACTCTGTTCTTCACCTACTGCCTCCATCTCCTCCACTCGGTTCTTCACACACTGCCTCCATCTCCTCCACTCTGTTCTTCACCTACTGCCTCCATCTCCTCCACTCTGTTCTTCACCTACTGCCTCCATCTCCTCTACTCTGTTCTTCACCTACTGCCTCCATCTCCTCCACTCTGTTCTTCACACACTGCCTCCATCTCCTCCACTGTTCTTCACACACTGCCTCCATCTCCTCCACTCTGTTCTTCACCTACTGCCTCCATCTCCTCCACTCTGTTCTTCACCTACTGCCTCCATCTCCTCCCCTCGGTTCTTCCACACTGCCTCCATCTCCTCCACTCTGTTCTTCACCTACTGCCTCCATCTCCTCCACTCTGTTCTTCACCTACTGCCTCCATCTCCTCTACTCTGCTTCTTCACCTACTGCCTCCATCTCCTCCACTCTGTTCTTCACACACTGCCTCCATCTCCTCCACTGTTCTTCACACACTGCCTCCATCTCCTCCACTCTGTTCTTCACCTACTGCCTCCATCTCCTCCACTCTGTTTTTCACCTACTCACTCCATCTCCTCAACTCTGTTCTTCACACACTGCCTCCATCTCCTCCACTCTGTTCTTCACGCACTGCCTCCATCTCCTCCACTCTGTTCTTTACACACTGCCTCCATCTCCTCCACTCTGTTCTTCACCTACTGCCTCCATCTCCTCCACTCTGTTCTTCACCTACTGCCTCCATCTCCTCCACTCTGTTCTTCACACACTGCCTCCATCTCCTCCACTCTGTTCTTCACGCACTGCCTCCATCTCCTCCACTCTGTTCTTCACCTACTGCCTCCATCTCCTCCACTCTGTTCTTCACCTACTGTCTCCATCTCCTCCACTCTGTTCTTCACCTACTGCCTCCATCTCCTCCACTCTGTTCTTCACCTACTGTCTCCATCTCCTCCACTCTGTTCTTCACACACTGCCTCCATCTCCTCCACTTTGTTCTTCACACACTGCCTCCATCTCCTCCACTCTGTTCTTCACACACTGCCTCCATCTCCTCCACTCTGTTCTTCACACACTGCCTCCATCTCCTCCACTCTGTTCTTCACACACTGCCTCCATCTCCTCCACTTTGTTCTTCACCTACTGCCTCCATCTCCTCACTTATGTTCTTCACCTACTGCCTCCATCTCCTCTACTCTGTTCTTCACCTACTGCCTCCATCTCCTCTACTCTGTTCTTCACCTACTGCCTTCCATCTCCTCCACTCTGTTCTTCACACACTGCCTCCATCTCCTCCACTTGTTCTTCACACACTGCCTCCATCTCCTCACTCTGTTCTTTACACACTGCCTCCATCTCCTCCACTCTGTTCTTCACCTACTGCCTCCATCTCCTCCACTCTGTCTTCACACACTGCCTCCATCTCTCCACTCTGTTCTTCACACACTGCCTCCATCTCCTCCACTGCTTTTTTCACACACTGCCTCCATCTCCTCCACTCTGTTCTTCACCTACTGCCTCCATCTCCTCCACTCTGTTCTTCACTACTGCCTCCATCTCCTCCACTCTGTTCTTCACACATGCCTCATCTCCTCCACTCTGTTCTTCACGCACTGCCTCCATCTCCTCCACTCTGTTCTTCACCTACTGCCTCCATCTCCTCCACTCTGTTCTTCACACACTGCCTCCATCTCCTTCACTCTGTTCTTCACCTACTGCCTCCATCTCCTCCACTCTGTTCTTCACACACTGCCTCCATCTCCTCCACTCTGTTCTTCACCTACTGCCTCCATCTCCTCCACTCTGTTCTTCACCTACTGCCTCCATCTCCTCCACTCTGTTCTTCACACACTGCCCTCCATCTCCTCCACTCTGTTCTTCACACACTGCCTCCATCTCCTCCACTCTGTTCTTCACCTACTGCCTCCATCTCCTCCACTCTGTTCTTCAACACTGCCTCCATCTCCTCCACTCTGTTCTTCACCTACTGCCTCCATCTCCTCCACTCTGTTCTTCACCTACTGCCTCCATCTCCTCCACTCTGTTCTTCACCTACTGCTCATCCATCTCCTCCACTCTTGTTCTTCACCTACTGCCTCCATCTCCCTCCACTCTGTTCTTCACACTACTGCCTCCATCTCCTCCCTCTGTTCTTCACACACTGCCTCCATCTCCTCCACTCTGTTCTTCACACACTGCCTCCATCTCCTCCACTCTGTTCTTCACACACTGCCTCCATCTCCTCCACTCTGTTCTTCACACTACTGCCTCCATCTCCTCCACTCTGTTCTTCACCTACTGCCTCATCTCCTCCACTCTGTTCTTCACCTACTGCCTCCATCTCCTCCACTCTGTTCTTCACACTACTGCCTCCATCTCCTCCACTCTGTTCTTCACACACTGCCTCCATCTCCTCCACTCTGTTCTTCACACACTGCCTCCATCTCCTCCACTCTGTTCTTCACACACTGCCTCCATCTCCTCCACTCTGTTCTTCACCTACTGCCTCCATCTCCTCCACTCTGTTCTTCACACACTGCCTCCATCTCCTCCACTCTGTTCTTCACCTACTGCCTCCATCTCCTCCACTCTGTTCTTCACCTACTGCCTCCATCTCCTCCACTCTGTTCTTCACACACTGCCTCCATCTCCTCCACTGTTCTTCACACACTGCCTCCATCTCCTCCACTCTGTTCTTCACCTACTGCCTCCATCTCCTCCACTCTGTTCTTCACCACTGCCTCCATCTCCTCCACTCTGTTCTTCACCTACTGCCTCCATCTCCTCCACTCTGTTCTTCACACACTGCCTCCATCTCCTCCACTCTGTTCTTCACACACTGCCTCCATCTCCTCCACTCTGTTCTTTCACTACTGTCTCCATCTCCTCCACTCTGTTCTTCACACACTGCCTCCATCTCCTCCACTTCTGTCTTCACACTACTGCCTCCATCTCCTCCACTCTGTTCTTCACACACTGCCTCCATCTCCTCCACTCTGTTCTTCACACACTGCTCTCCATGTCCTCCACTCTGTTCTTCACACACTGCCTCCATCTCCCACTTTGTTCTTCACCTACTGCCTCCATCTCCTCCACTTTGTTCTTTCACCTACTGCCTCCATCTCCTCTACTCTGTTCTTCACCTACTGCCTCCATCTCCTCTACTCTGTTCTTCACCTACTGCCTCCATCTCCTCCACTCTGTTCTTCACACACTGCCTCCATCTCCTCCACTCTGTTCTTCACACACTGCCTCCATCTCCTCCACTCTGTTCTTTACACACTGCCTCCATCTCCTTCCACTCTGTTCTTCACCTACTGCCTCCATCTCCTCCACTCTGTTCTTCACCACACTGCCTCCATCTCTCCACTCTGTTCTTCACCTACTGCCTCCATCTCCTCCACTCTGTTCTTCACCTACTGCCTCCATCTCCTCCACTCTGTTCTTCACACACTGCCTCCATCTCCTCCACTGTTCTTCACACACTGCCTCCATCTCCTCCACTCTGTTCTTCACCCTACTGCCTCCATCTCTCACTCTGTTCTTTACACACTGCCTCCATCTCCTCCACTCTGTTCTTCACCTACTCACTCCATCTCCTCCACTCTGTTCTTCACACACTGCCTCCATCTCCTCCACTCTGTTCTTCACCCACTGCCTCCATCTCCTCCACTCTGTTCTTCACCCACTGCCTCCATCTCCTCCACTTTGTTCTTCACCCACTGCCTCCATCTCCTCCACCTTGTTCCTCACCCACTGCCTCCATCTCCTCCACTCTGTTCTTCACCCTACTGGCCTCCATCTCCTCCACTCTGTTCTTCACCACTGCCTCCATCTCCTCACTCTGTTCTTCACACACTGCCTCCATCTCCTCCACTTGTTCTTCACACACTGCCTCCCATTCTCCTCCACTCTGTCTTCACACACTGCCTCCATCTCCTCCACTCTGTTCTTTACACATGCCTCCATCTCCGTCCACTCTGTTCTTCACATACTGCCTCCATCTCCTCCACTCTGTTCTTCACACACTAGCCTCCATCTCTCCACTCTGTTCTTCACCTACTGCCTCCATCTCCTCCACTCTGTTCTTCACCTACTGCCTCCATCTCCTCACTCTGTTCTTCACACACTGCCTCAATCTCTTCCACCTGTTCTTCACACACTGCCTCATCTCTCCACTCTGTTCTTCACCACACTGCCTCCATCTCCCTCCACTCTGTTCTTTACACACTGCCTCCATCTCCTCCACTCTGTTCTTCACCTACTGCCCTCCATCTCCTCCACTGCTGTTCCTTCACACTACTGCCTCACCATGCTTCCTCCACTTTGTTCTTCACCTACTGCCTCCATCTCCTCCACTATCTGTTCTTCACCTACTGCCTCCATCTCCTCTACTCTGTTCTTCACCTACTGCCTCCATCTCCTCCACTCTGTCTTCACACACTGCCTCCATCTCCTCACTCTGTTCTTCACACACTGCCTCCATCTCCTCCACTCTGTTCTTTACACACTGCCTCCATCTCCTCCACTCTGTTCTTCACCTACTGCCTCCATCTCCTCCACTCTGTTCTTCACACACTGCCTCCATCTCCTCCACTCTGTTCTTCACCTACTGCCTCCATCTCCTCCACTCTGTTCTTCACCTACTGCCTCCATCTCCTCCACTCTGTTCTTCACACACTGCCTCCATCTCCTCCACTGTTCTTCACACACTGCCTCCATCTCCTCCACTCTGTTCTTCACCTACTGCCTCCATCTCCTCCACTCTGTTCTTTACACACTGCCTCCATCTCCTCCACTCTGTTCTTCACCTACTCACTCCATCTCCTCCACTCTGTTCTTCACACACTGCCTCCATCTCCTCCACTCTGTTCTTCACAAACTGCCTCCATCTCCTCCACTCTGTTCTTTACACACTGCCTCCATCTCCTCCACTCTGTTCTTCACCTACTGCCTCCATCTCCTCCATTCTGTTCTTCACCTACTGCCTCCATCTCCTCCACTCTGTTCTTCACACACTGCCTCCATCTCCTCTACTCTGTTCTTCACACACTGCCTCCATCTCCTCCACTTTGTTCTTCACCTACTGCCTCCATCTCCTCCACTTTGTTCTTCACCTACTGCCTCCATCTCCTCTACTCTGTTCTTCACCTACTGCCTCATCTCCTCTACTCTGTTCTCACCTACTCCCTCCATCTCTTCTACTCTGTTCTTCACACACTGCCTCCATCTCCTCCACTCTGTTCTTCACACACTGCCTCCATCTCCTCCACTCTGTTCTTTACACACTGCCTCCATCTCCTCCACTCTGTTCTTCACCTACTGCCTCCATCTCCTCCACTCTGTTCTTCACACACTGCCTCCATCTCCTCCACTCTGTTCTTCACCTACTGCCTCCATCTCCTCCACTCTGTTCTTCACCTACTGCCTCCATCTCCTCTACTCTCTTCTTCACCTACTGCCTCCATCTCCTCCACTCTGTTCTTCACACACTGCCTCCATCTCCTCCACTGTTCTTCACACACTGCCTCCATCTCCTCCACTCTGTTCTTCACCTACTGCCTCCATCTCCTCCACTCTGTTCTTCACCTACTCACTCCATCTCCTCCACTCTGTTCTTCACACACTGCCTCCATCTCCTCCACTCTGTTCTTCACAAACTGCCTCCATCTCCTCCACTCTGTTCTTTACACACTGCCTCCATCTCCTCCACTCTGTTCTTCACCTACTGCCTCCATCTCCTCCACTCTGTTCTTCACCTACTGCCTCCATCTCCTCCACTCTGTTCTTCACCTACTGCCTCCATCTCCTCCACTCTGTTCTTCACGCACTGCCTCCATCTCCTCCACTCTGTTCTTCACCTACTGCCTCCATCTCCTCCACTCTGTTCTTTCACACACTGCTCCATCTCCTCCACTCTGTTCTTCACCTACTGCCTCCATCTCCCTCACTCTGTTCTTCTACCTACTGCCTCCATCTCCTCCACTCTGTTCCTTCACCTACTGCTCCATCTCCCTCCACTCTGTTCTTCACCTACTGCCTCCCATCTCCTCCACTCTGTTCTTACACACTGCCTCCATCTCCTCACTCTGTTCTTCAGCATACTGCCCCTCCCCATCTCCTACCACTCTGTATCCTTCACACACACTGCCTCCATCTCCTCCACTCTGTTCTTTCACACATGCCTCCATCTCCTCCACTCTGTTCTTCACTCTGCCTCCCATCTCCTCCACTTGTTCTTCACCTACTGCCTCCATCTCCTCCCACTCTGTTCTTCACACCACTGCCTCCCATCTCCTCCCACCTCTGTTCTTCACACACTGCCTCCATCTCCTCCACTCTGTTCTTCACACAACTGCCTCCATCTCCTCCACTTGTTCTTCACCTTACTGCCCTCCATCTCCTCACTCTGTTCTTCACCTACTGCCTCCATCTCCTCCACTCTGTTCTTCACCTACTGCCTCCATCTCCTCCACTCTGTTCTTCACCTACTGCCTCCATCTCCTCCACTCTGTTCTTCACACACTGCCTCCATCTCCTCCACTGTTTTTCACACACTGCCTCCATCTCCTCCACTCTGTTCTTCACCTACTGCCTCCATCTCCTCCACTCTGTTCTTCACCTACTGCCTCCATCTCCTCCACTCTGTTCTTCACACACTGCCTCCATCTCCTCCACTCTGTTCTTCACGCACTGCCTCCATCTCCTCCACTCTGTTCTTCACCTACTGCCTCCATCTCCTCCACTCTGTTCTTCACACACTGCCTCCATCTCCACTCTGTTCTTCACCTACTGCCTCCATCTCCTCCACTCTGTTCTTCACCTACTGCCTCCATCTCCTCCACTCTGTTCTTCACCTACTGTCTCCATCTCCTCCACTCTGTTCTTCACCTACTGTCTCCATCTCCTCCACTCTGTTCTTCACACACTGCCTCCATCTCCTCCACTGTTTTTCACACACTGCCTCCATCTCCTCCACTCTGTTCTTCACCTACTGCCTCCATCTCCTCTACTCTGTTCTTCACCTACTGCCTCCATCTCCTCCACTCTGTTCTTCACACACTGCCTCCATCTCCTCCACTCTGTTCTTCACGCACTGCCTCCATCTCCTCCACTCTGTTCTTCACCTACTGCCTCCATCTCCTCCACTCTGTTCTTCACACACTGCCTCCATCTCCTTCACTCTGTTCTTCACCTACTGCCTCCATCTCCTCCACTCTGTTCTTCACCTACTGCCTCCATCTCCTCCACTCTGTTCTTCACCTACTGTCTCCATCTCCTCCACTCTTTTCTTCACCTACTGCCTCCATCTCCTCCACTCTGTTCTTCACCTACTGTCTCCATCTCCTCCACTCTGTTCTTCACACACTGCCTCCATCTCCTCCACTTTGTTCTTCACCTACTGCCTCCATCTCCTCCACTTTGTTCTTCACCTACTGCCTCCATCTCCTCTACTCTGTTCTTCACCTACTGCCTCCATCTCCTCTACTCTGTTCTTCACACACTGCCTCCATCTCCTCCACTCTGTTCTTCACACACTGCCTCCATCTCCTCCACTCTGTTCTTTACACACTGCCTCCATCTCCTCCACTCTGTTCTTCACACACTGCCTCCATCTCCTCCACTCTGTTCTTCACACACTGCCTCCATCTCCTCCACTCTGTTCTTCACACACTGCCTCCATCTCCTCCACTTTGTTCTTCACCTACTGCCTCCATCTCCTCCACTTTGTTCTTCACCTACTGCCTCCATCTCCTCTACTCTGTTCTTCACCTACTGCCTCCATCTCCTCTACTCTGTTCTTCACCTACTGCCTCCATCCCTCTACTCTGTTCTTCACACACTGCCTCCATCTCCTCCATCTGTTCTTCACACACTGCCTCCATCTCCTCCACTCTGTTCTTCACATACTGCCTCCATCTCCTCCACTCTGTTCTTACACACTGCCTCCATCTCCTCCACTCTGTTCTTCACCCACTGCCTCCATCTCCTCCCACTCTGTTCTTCACCCTACTGCCTCCATCTCCTCCACTCTGTCTTCACACACTGCCTCCATCTCCTCTCACTCCTGTTCTTCACCTACTGCCTCCATCTCCTCCAACTCTGTTCTTCACACTACTGCCTCCATCTCCTCCACTCTGTTCTTCACCACACTGTCTCCATCTCCTCCACTCTGTTCTTCACCACTGCTCCATCTCCTCCACTCTGTTCTTCACCTACTGCCTCCATCTCCTCCAACTCTCGGTTCCTTCACACTACTGCCTCCCATCTCCTCACTCTGTTCTTCACCTACTGCCTCCCATTCTCCTCCACTCTGTTCTTCACCCTACTGCCTCCATCTCCTCCACTCTGTTTCTTCACCTACTGCTCCATCTCCTCCACTCTGTTCTTTCACCTACTGCCTCCATCTCCTCCACTCTGTTCTTCACACACTGCCTCCATCTCCTCTACTCTGTTCTTCACACACTGCCTCCATCTCCTCCACTTTGTTCTTCACCTACTGCCTCCATCTCCTCCACTTTGTTCTTCACCTACTGCCTCCATCTCCTCTACTCTGTTCTTCACCTACTGCCTCCATCTCCTCTACTCTGTTCTTCACACACTGCCTCCATCTCCTCCACTCTGTTCTTCACACACTGCCTCCATCTCCTCCACTCTGTTCTTTACACACTGCCTCCATCTCCTCCACTCTGTTCTTCACCTACTGCCTCCATCTCCTCCACTCTGTTCTTCACACACTGCCTCCATCTCCTCCACTCTGTTCTTCACCTACTGCCTCCATCTCCACTCTGTTCTTCACCTACTGCCTCCATCTCCTCTACTCTGTTCTTCACCTACTGCCTCCATCTCCTCCACTCTGTTCTTCACACACTGCCTCCATCTCCTCCACTGTTCTTCACACCACTGCCTCCATCTCCTCCACTCTGTTCTTCACACACTGCTCCATCTCCTCCACTGTTCTTTCACACACTGCCTCCATCTCCTCCACTCTGTTCTTCACCTACTGCCTCCATCTCCTCCACTCTGTTCTTCACCTACTCACTCCATCTCCTCCACTCTGTTCTTCACACACTGCCTCCATCTCCTCCACTCTGTTTCTTCACAAACTGCCTCCATCTCCTCCACTCTGTTCTTTACACACTGCCTCCATCTCCTCCACTCTGTTCTTCACCTACTGCCTCCATCTCCTCACTCTGTTCTTCACCTACTGCCTCCATCTCCTCCACTCTGTTCTTCACACACTGCCTCCATCTCCTCTACTCTGTTCTTCACACACTGCCTCCATCTCCTCCACTTTGTTCTTCACCTACTGCCTCCATCTCCTCCACTTTGTTCTTCACCTACTGCCTCCATCTCCTCTACTCTGTTCTTCACCTACTGCCTCCATCTCCTCTACTCTGTTCTTCACACACTGCCTCCATCTCCTCCACTCTGTTCTTCACACACTGCCTCCATCTCCTCCACTCTGTTCTTTACACACTGCCTCCATCTCCTCCACTCTGTTCTTCACCTACTGCCTCCATCTCCTCCACTCTGTTCTTCACACACTGCCTCCATCTCCTCCACTCTGTTCTTCTCCTACTGCCTCCATCTCCTCCACTCTGTTCTTCACCTACTGCCTCCATCTCCTCTACTCTGTTCTTCACCTACTGCCTCCATCTCCTCCACTCTGTTCTTCACACACTGCCTCCATCTCCTCCACTGTTCTTCACACACTGCCTCCATCTCCTCCACTCTGTTCTTCACCTACTGCCTCCATCTCCTCCACTCTGTTCCTCACACACTGCCTCCATTTCCTCCACTCTGTTCTTCACCTACTGCCTCCATCTCCTCCACTCTGTTCCTCACACACTGCCTCCATCTCCTCCACTCTGTTCTTCACACACTGCCTCCATCTCCTCCACTCTGTTCTTCACAAACTGCCTCCATCTCCTCCACTCTGTTCTTTACACACTGCCTCCATCTCCTCCACTCTGTTCTTCACCTACTGCCTCCATCTCCTCCACTCTGTTCTTCACCTACTGCCTCCATCTCCTCCACTCTGTTCTTCACACACTGCCTCCATCTCCTCTACTCTGTTCTTCACCTACTGCCTCCATCTCCTCCACTCTGTTCTTCACACACTGCCTCCCTCTCCTCCACTCTGTTCCTCACACACTGCCTCCATCTCCTCCACTCTGTTCTTCACCTACTCACTCCATCTCCTCCACTCTGTTCTTCACACACTGCCTCCATCTCCTCCACTCTGTTCCTCACACACTGCCTCCATCTCCTCCACTCTGTTCTTCACACACTGCCTCCATCTCCTCCACTCTGTTCTTCACGCACTGCCTCCATCTCCTCCACTCTGTTCTTCACCTACTGCCTCCATCTCCTCCACTCTGTTCTTCACACACTGCCTCCATCTCCTTCACTCTGTTCTTCACCTACTCCCTCCATCTCCTCCACTCTGTTCTTCACCTACTGCCTCCATCTCCTCCACTCTGTTCTTCACACACTGCCTCCATCTCCTCCACTCTGTTCTTCACCTACTGCCTCCATCTCCTCCACTCTGTTCTTCACCTACTGTCTCCATCTCCTCCACTCTGTTCTTCACCTACTGCCTCCATCTCCTCCACTCTGTGTTGGTGAACTGTGGTATGTAACTGTGAGAGTTGTGAAGACTGGATCTGGATGTGGATCTGGATCTGAAACAGAGCTGAACCACATCAGAGCTGATCTGGGACCAGAGAGGACAGAACAGTGTACACAACTGTGCTCTCTGAGTGTGTGTGCAGTGTCTCCCAGACAGACAGACAGACAGACACATAGATAGACAGACAGATAGACAGATAGACAGATAGACAGATTGACAGACAGATGGACAGATTGACAAACAGATAGTCAAATAGACAGATTGACAGACAGATAGACAGATTGACAAACAGATAGACAAATAGACAGATAGACAGACAAATAGAGAGACAGACAGATAGACAGACAGATAGATAGATAAACAGATAGACAAATAGACAGACAGATAGAGAGACAGACAGATAGACAGATTGACAGACAGATAGACAGATTGACAAACAGATAGACAAATAGACAGACAGATAGACAGACAAATAGAGACAGACAGATAGACAGAGAGACAGACAGACAGATAGAGAGACAGATAGACACAGACAGACAGATAGATAGACAGACAGACAAACAGACAGACAGACAGACAAAAAGAAAGACAGACAGACTGATAGACAGAGAGACAGACAGACAGATTTAGTGTTTAGATGTTGGAGCTGGTCTTTGATGTGGTGTAGGTTAATGGAGTAGGTAATTAGGGTTTAAATGTTGTAAGATCGTTTGTTATTGATTATTAATAGATGTTTATGTTTATAGAGGTGTTCTGATGGACACGCCTTGTTTGTTTGTATTTATGTTTAAAAATGTGGGCGGGGCTGTATGTGGACGGGGCTGTTACTGATGCTGCAGAGGACGTGCTGGCTTTCACCCAATCACGAACACTTTTAAAGGAAAGACGGAGAATCACTCCGCCCTGACCTAACCCCAGCAGACCCAGCGTCTCACTCCACTAACAGCCTGCAGTGACATCATCCTAACGTCCCCCGAGACCACTCTCAGAGCCTGCATCCTGGGGCCATCGCCTAGCAACAGAGAAGCCTTACCCTAGCAACCCAAGCGTGAGGAGAGTGATGGAGAGAGTGAGCGGGTCTCGGAGGAGTGTAAAGCGTCTATTATGCATGAACTCAGTGTTTCATCTCTGACCATCTCCGACCCTGTACACGTTTATTTAGAGAGAGGTAGCCAATCAGCACACAGCTAACAACCTGAGCTCATGTGAGTGGATCAGACACAGCAGTGCTGCTGCTGGAGTGTTTAAACACTGTGTCCACTCACTGTCCACTCTATTAGTGGAAACAGGACGTCGCCCACAGGACACTGTCCTCAAGGAGCCACTCATAGGACGGCACATACAAGACGCCACCCACAAGACAAGTCAAAGTTTATTTGTCCCTTACAAAGTTATACACGTACAACTAGCAGTGAAATACTTTGACGACTGCAGCTCACAGCAAACAGTAGAGTTTCTGAAATATTAATAAAAATAAATATTAAATAAAATAAAGAAATAAAAAAGCAGAAATAAAAGTAAATAAAACACATACATTTAAACATACTATAGAACACAGACAGAGCGGGGGGGGGGATCACAGTGCATTAAATCAACTGACTAAATAAACGAAAAACTCTCACTGAAGTATTTAAACACTCCACTTTTAATTATTTACATTAGAAAACATTTATATTAATATATACAAAAATAACTTCATCAGCTTTGAACACAGCAGTGCAGCATCCAACTTTTACATTTTTCATAGTAATTCAGTTCATATGTCGCAGAACACTACAGTAACAATACTACAGCAATAATAGAACTACAGTAATAATACTACTACAATAATCAATCGATCAATCAACATTTATTTTCACTCGGTAGTACATTAAGGGTAAGCCTTAATTTCAATGCAACCGAGCATTTACAACTTAAAGGGACTGAAAATAAATTAAAATTAGTGTCAACTATTTAATCACGGAAGCTAAAATAAGAAAGTTCATGAGTAAAACAATAAGAATTAAATGATAAAAAATATTAGAAAAACCAATAAGCAATATGAGTTCATTAAGAAGAAATCACTTATTCAAAATATAAGGATAAGTGGACAAGCTAAAAATATAAAACAATAAAATAAGATGATAATAATTAGACAATAGAATATAAACACAAGTAATAGAAGAATAAATAATAAAATAAATTAAATAGAACAAGATTATGAAAAAGTAAATGATGAAAATAAAATAAAATAAAATGTAAAACCGAGATTGGATAGATAAAAGGACAGAAAAAAAGTAAAAAATGTAAAAGGCCAAAAATAGAAAAATAACGTAAATAGAAAGGTCCAATGAAAAATAAATAAAATACATAAAATACTAAAGGTAAAACATAAAAAATAGATAAATAAAAGGCATAAGCAAAACTCAGATAAAGATTTAAATAATAAAAAATAATAATAATACTACATCAATAATACTGCAGTAATAATACTACAGTTACGTTTATACCATAATAATACTACAGAAATAAAACTGATACTACAGCGATCATACTACAGTAATACTGTACTATAACAGTAATAATACTACAGTAATAATACTACAGTATTAATACTACACTACTACTACTACTACTACAGTAATAATACTAAAGTATTAACACTACAGTATTAATACTACACTACTACTACTACTACAGTAATAATACTAAAGTATTAACACTACAGTATTAATACTACACTACTACTACTACTACTACAGTAATAATACTACAGTATTAACACTACAGTATTGATACTACACTACTACTACAACTACTACTACTAATACAACTACTACAGTAATAACACTACAGTATTAACACTACAGTATTGATACTACACTACTACTACTACAGTAATAATACTACTGTAATAGTACTACAGTATTAACACTGCAGTATTGATACTACACTACTACTACAACTACTACTACTACAGCAATAATACTACAGTATTAAAACTACAGTATTGATACTACACTACTACTACTACTACAACTACTACTACTACTACTACAGTAATAATACTACAGTAATAATACTACAGTATTAACACTACAGTATTAACACTACAGTATTGATACTACACTACTACTACAACTACTACAACTACTACTACTACTACTACTACTACAACTACTACTACTACTACTACTACTACAGTAATAATACTACAGTATTAACACTACAGTATTGATACTACACTACTACTACAACTACTACTACTAATACAACTACTACAGTAATAACACTACAGTATTAACACTACAGTATTGATACTACACTACTACTACTACAGTAATAATACTACTGTAATAGTACTACAGTATTAACACTACAGTATTAACACTACAGTATTGATACTACACTACTACTACAACTACTACAACTACTACTACTACTACTACAGTAATAATACTACAGTAATAATACTACAGTATTAACACTACAGTATTGATACTACACTACTACTACAACTACTACAGTAATAATACTACAGTATTAACACTGCAGTATTGATACTACACTACTACTACTACAACTACTACTACTAGAGTAATAATACTACAGTAATAATACTACAGTATTGATACTGCACTACTACTACTACAACAACTACTACTACTACTACAACTACAGTAATAATACTACAGTATTAACACTACAGTATTGATACTTTCCTCACTACTACTACTACTACAACTACTACTACTACAGTAATAATACTACTCTAATAGTACTACAGTATTAACACTACAGTATTGATACTACACTGCTACTACAACTACTACTACTACAGTAATAATACTACAGTATTAACACTACAGTATTGATACTACACTACTACTACAACTACTACTACAGTAATAATACTACAGTATTAACACTACAGTATTGGTACTACACTACTACTACTACTACTACTACAGTAATAATACTACAGTAATAATACTACAGTATTAACACTACAGTATCGATACTACACTACTACTACTACTACTATAACTACTACTACTACTACTACTACAGTAATAATACTAAAGTATTAACACTACAGTATTGATACTACACTACTACTACTACAACAACTACTACAGTAATAATACTACTGTAATAGTACTACAGTATTGATACTACACTACTACTACTACAACTACTACTACTACAGTAATAATACTACAGTAATAATACTACAGTATTGATACTGCACTACTACTACTAGTACAACAACTACTACTACAGTAATAATACTACAGTAATAATACTACAGTATTAACACTACAGTATTGATACTACACTACTACTACTACTATAACTACTACTACTACAGTAATAATACTAAAGTATTAACACTACAGTATTGATACTACACTACTACTACTACTACAACAACTACTACAGTAATAATACTACATTATTAACACTACAGTATTGATACTACACTACTACTACAACTACTACTACTACTGTAATAATACTACAGTAATAATCCTACAGTATTGATACTGCACTACTACTACTACTACAACTACTACTACTACAGTAATAATACTACTGTAATGGTACTACAGTATTAATACTACAGTATTGATACTACACTACTACTACTACTACTACTACTACTACTCCAGTAATAATACTACAGTATTAACACTACAGTATTGATACTACACTACTACTACTACTACTACTACTACAACTACTACTACTACAGTAATAATACTACAGTATTAACACTACAGTATTGATACTACACCACTACTATTACTACAACTACTACTACAACTACTACTACTACTACTACTACTACAGTAATAATACTACAGTATTAACACTACAGTATTGATACTACACTACTACTACTACTACTACTACTACAGTAATAATACTACAAGATTAACACTACAGTATTGATACTACACTACTACTACTACTACAACAACTACTACTACTACTACTACTACAGTAAAAATACTACAGTATTAACACTACAGTATTGATACTACACTACTACTACTACAGTAATAATACTACAAGATTAACACTACAGTATTGATACTACACTACTACTACTACTACAACTACTACTACTACTACTACTACAGTAATAATACTACAGTAATAATACTACAGCTATAGCACTACAGTATTAATACTACAGTATTAACACTACAGTATTGATACTACATTCCTACTACTACTACTACTACTACTAGAGTAATAATACTACAGCTATAACAATACTGTAATAATACTACAGTATTAACACTACAGTGTTGATACTACACTACTACTACTACTACTACAGTAAAAACACTACAGTAATAATAGAGGTTTAATACTACAGTAATAATACTACAGTAATAACACTACAGTAATAATAGAGGTTTAATACTACAGTAATAATACTACAGTAATAACACTACAGTAATAATAGAGGTTTAATACTACAGTAATAATACTACAGTAATAACACTACAGTAATAATAGAGGTTTAATACTACAGTAATAATAGAGTAATAACGCTACAGTAATAACGCTACAGTAATAACGCTACAGTAATAATACTACAGTAATAATACTACAGTAATAATGCTACAGTAATAATACTACAGTAATAATGCTACAGTAATAATAGAGTAATAACGCTACAGTAATAACGCTACAGTAATAACACTACAGTAATAACGCTACAGCAATAACACTACAGTAATAACACTACAGTAATAGCACTACAGTAATAATAGAGTAATAACGCTACAGCAATAACGCTACAGTAATAACGCTACAGCAATAACACTACAGTAATAACACTACAGTAATAACATTACAGTAATAATAGATTAATAACACTACAGTAATAACGCTACAGCAATAACACTACAGTAATAACGCTACAGCAATAATGCTACAGTAATAACGCTACAGTAATAACACTACAGCAATAACACTACAGTAATAACACTACAGTAATAACACTACAGTAATAACGCTACAGTAATAACACTACAGTAATAACGCTACAGCAATAACACTACAGTAATAACGCTACAGCAATAACGCTACAGTAATAACACTACAGCAATAACACTACAGTAATAACGCTACAGTAATAACACTACAGTAATAACGCTACAGCAATAACATTACAGTAATAACGCTACAGCAATAACGCTACAGTAATAACACTACAGTAATAACACTACAGTAATAATAGAGTAATAACACTACAGTAATAATAGAGTAATACCACTACAGTAATAACACTACAGTAATAACACTACAGTATTAATACTACAGTAATAATAGAGTAATAACACTACAGTAATAATACTACAGTAATAATAGAGTAATAACACTACAGTAATAACACTACAGTAATAACACTACAGTAATAACGCTACAGCAATAACGCTACAGTAATAACGCTACAGCAATAACACTACAGTAATAACACTACAGTAATAACACTACAGTAATAATAGATTAATAACACTACAGTAATAACGCTACAGCAATAACACTACAGTAATAACGCTACAGCAATAATGCTACAGTAATAACGCTACAGCAATAACACTACAGTAATAACGCTACAGTAATAACACTACAGTAATAATAGAGTAATAACACTACAGTAATAACACTACAGTATTAATACTACAGTAATAATAGAGTAATAACACTACAGTAATAATACTACAGTAATAATAGAGTAATAACACTACAGTAATAACACTACAGTAATAACGCTACAGCAATAACGCTACAGCAATAACGCTACAGTAATAACGCTACAGCAATAACACTACAGTAATAACACTACAGTAATAACACTACAGTAATAATAGATTAATAACACTACAGTAATAACGCTACAGCAATAACACTACAGTAATAACGCTACAGCAATAACGCTACAGTAATAACACTACAGTAATAGCACTACAGTAATAATAGAGTAATAACGCTACAGCAATAACACTACAGTAATAACGCTACAGTAATAACACTACAGTAATAACGCTACAGCAATAACACTACAGTAATAACGCTACAGCAATAACGCTACAGTAATAACACTACAGTAATAACACTACAGTAATAATAGAGTAATAACACTACAGTAATAATAGAGTAATAACACTACAGTAATAACACTACAGTAATAACACTACAGTATTAAAACTACAGTAATAATAGAGTAATAACACTACAGTAATAATACTACAGTATTAAAACTACAGTAATAATAGAGTAATAACACTACAGTAATAATAGAGTAATAACACTACAGTAATAATAGAGTAATAACACTACAGTAATAACACTACAGTAATAACACTACAGTAATAATACTACAGTATTAAAACTACAGTAATAATAGAGTAATAACACTACAGTAATAATAGAGTAATAATACTACAGTAATAATAGAGTAATAACACTACAGTAATAATACTACAGTAATAATAGAGTAATAACACTACAGTAATAGCACTACAGTATTAATACTACAGTAATAATAGAGTAATAACACTACAGTAATAACACTCAATGTTACAGACATGTGCAGCAGAATCGCCGACAGAGATTAAAGAACTATGATCTATTTTTACATCAGCAGACACGAGCAGAGGAGACAGAACAAAGAAGAAAAGAGAGAAAAGGGGAAGAGGAAGAATCTCCTGAGGACTAAAATCAGGTCTGCTTCTGAGGAGGGTGGAGTAATTGCTGGGGGAAATCTTTCTCCCACTTTTCTCCAGAGTGCAATAAACTGGGAGCTGGTGTTCCTCAGTCTTCGTTAGCTGACAGTGTTTAGACTCATTAGTCAGGTAACGTGTTCAGAAGGTCATAAACACAACATTTATTATATATGTTACAAACACATCCCTTCCAGTAGCTTATTTACTGTAGCTGTTATTCTCCACACACTCCACTAGAGGGCAATGTACACTTACTTAATTACAGTGTAGGCCATAGAGTCTGTATGGTCTCTCAGTGTCTGTGTGGAGTGTGTATGGTCTCTCAGTGTCTGTGTGGAGTGTGTACGGTCTCTCAGTGTCTGTGTGGAGTCTGTATGGTCTCTCAGTGTCTGTGTGGAGTGTGTGTGGTCTCCCAGTGTCTGTGTGGAGTCTGTATGGTCTCCCAGTGTCTGTGTGGAGTCTGTATGGTCTCCCAGTGTCTGTGTGGAGTCTGTATGGTCTCCCAGTGTCTGTGTGGAGTGTGTATGGTCTCCCAGTGTCTGTATGGAGTGTGTATGGTCTCTCAGTGTCTGTGTGGAGTCTGTATGGTCTCTCAGTGTCTGTGTGGAGTCTGTATGGTCTCCCAGTGTCTGTGTGGAGTCTGTATGGTCTCCCAGTGTCTGTGTGGAGTCTGTTTGGTCTCTCAGTGTCTGTGTGGAGTCTGTATGGTCTCCCAGTGTCTGTGTGGAGAGTGTATGGTCTCCCAGTGTCTGTGTGGAGTCTGTATGGTCTCCCAGTGTCTGTGTGGAGTCTGTATGGTCTCCCAGTGTCTGTGTGGAGTGTGTACGGTCTCCCAGTGTCTGTATGGAGAGTGTATGGTATTCCAGTGTCTGTGTGGAGTCTGTATGGTCTCCCAGTGTCTGTGTGAAGTGTGTACGGTCTCCCAGTGTCTGTGTGGAGTGTGTACGGTCTCCCAGTGTCTGTGTGAAGTGTGTACGGTCTCCCAGTGTCTGTGTGGAGTGTGTATGGTCTCCCAGTGTCTGTGTGGAGTGTGTATGGTCTCCCAGTGTCTGTGTGGAGTGTGTATGGTCTCCCAGTGTCTGTGTGGAGTGTGTATGGTCTCCCAGTGTCTGTGTGAAGTGTGTACGGTCTCCCAGTGTCTGTGTGGAGTGTGTATGGTCTCTCAGTGTCTGTGTGGAGTTTGTATAGTCTCCCAGTGTCTGTATGGAGTGTGTATGGTTTCCCAGTGTCTGTGTGAAGTGTGTACGGTCTCCCAGTGTCTGTGTGGAGTGTGTATGGTCTCTCAGTGTCTGTGTGGAGTTTGTATGGTCTCCCAGTGTCTGTATGGAGTGTGTATGGTTTCCCAGTGTCTGTGTGAAGTGTGTACGGTCTCCCAGTGTCTGTGTGGAGTGTGTATGGTCTCCCAGTGTCTGTGTGGAGTGTGTATGGTCTCCCAGTGTCTGTGTGGAGTGTGTATGGTCTCCCAGTAAGTATAAACATAAAGTTTGAATAGCTGTTATAAACACATTTCATTTCACAAACAGTGACTGGAGTCATGTACAGTGAGAACTTTTTAGTGGGTGATTCATTTGGTCCTCCCTGATTTAACCACCTGGTGGCAGTGTTGCACTGTTTATAACTGTTAAATGATGAGCCAGCAGGTGGAGGGTCCCCAGGAGACCACTGTGAGACCAAATGATCTGAAGCAGCGACGAGAAATACTTTCACTCCTTCTTCCTGCATATCACTGTTATTACTTATTAAAGTTAAATGCATGAAGAAAGCAAAACAACAACAACCACAACAACAAAACAACAACAACAATAATAATAATAATAATAATTATTATTATTATTATTATTATTATTATTATTAATGTAAGTACTGGTTTGATCTCCTGAACTGAGTATGTGTGTTTTTTCCTGTCCACTAGTATGTGTTCACTAATGTGTATATGTGGGTGTTTTACTGCCCCTAGTGTGTGTGTTCACTAGTGTGTGTGTTTGTTCACTAGTGTGTGTGTGAGTGTTTACTGCCCCCTGGTGTGTAGTACGTGGGCTACATTAGCGGCTGTGCTAAGCTGTTGTGT
>CM038718.1:37069097-37144097 GCA_021613375.1 Megaleporinus macrocephalus
GGAGACCGCAACACTCCAGGGTCGGTCTTATCAGCCCAACAGTTGGGTTTAAATATCAAAGCAGGGGTTCTGGGTTCAAACCTAGCCCAGTCCTGCTAGACTGCCATACAGATAGTCTACTGCCAAACACTACTATAGACCGTCTATTGCCATAGACTTTGAACTGCTGACTACTTTCTACTGCCATAGACCACCATACACAAATATGTTCTACTGTCACAGACTACCATATACTGTAGACCGTCTTCTGCCATTGACTGTGTACTGCCATATGTAGTCCACTGTCTCACACTGCTGTAGACTACCATATAGAAAGTATACACAACCATTAAGTATCAAAGACTATCCACGGCAACAGACCAGCACACAATAGCTTAGACTCTGTACTTCCATATACAGTCTACTGTCTTACACTGCTGTACACAGGTAAAAACCATATACCATATAGGAACTATAGACAACCATAAAGTATCAAAGACTATCCACTGCCATAGATCACCATACAATAACATAGACTGTGTACCACAAACTACTACTGCCCTAAACTAGCATACACTGCCAATAGTGTGCTTACATTATCATATACAGTCATGGACTGTGTCCTGCCATACACCACCATACAATGTTGTAGACCTCCATAGTATGCCTATAAACACAGTCATATACTGAAATATTCTACCATACACCACCCTAGACAGCCATACAATGCCATAGACGACTGTGACCTGTAATGGACCATCAAGGAATACCTTTATATACTGTCTTAGTACACTATGCCCTGTCAAGGACCACCATAGACTCCATACTCTGCCATAAACAGCCATCTACTGCCATACAGCATCATAGACTGCAGTAGACTGCCATACAATGCCATATACGACTATGTCCTTGTCAAAAAACCAACATAGACTGCCTAAATAGACCACCATTCACTGTAATAGACCACAATATCATGTCACAGAACACCAAAGACTACCATAGACCACCATTTACTGTTAAAGATTGCAGTTTGCAAAAGACAGACTGACCACCAACATACATGGTCATAGACTCTATTAGTCAGCCTGTCTTGTTGTCGGTCTGGTTTCTAAGATTGAAATCTTCTCTAAACTATCATAAACAGTGTCTCAGAATCAGACAGTGTATTTATAACATCTACTGTAAGAACTTTCTGTGAGGAGCTTTTAGAGGTGGACGTCTGGTTCCATTCACCACCACTGTGAACAGATCTGACTGGATCTAGAACAGCTTTTAGAGGTGGACGTCTGGTTCCATTCACCACCACTGTGAACAGATCTGACTGGATCTAGAACTGAACGACTGTGTACATACCTAACCGTTTAGTTATGCAACACAGTTTTCAAAAGAATGTAAAGAATGTTGTTTTAAAAAGAGCGGCCGTGTGGTTTTCTGCTGATTTACTGTAAGTGAAACCAGTGTTTTCTAATCTCCTGACCACTGAATGGACTGCCTCCGTGGAGAACTGACCTTTGGCTAATCAGTCAGTAGTGGTGTGAGCATGGTTGGCTTTGCTGGACCTGTAAATGGTTTTCCAGACTGAGCAGAGCTGCGTATGTCGGCGCAGAGCCGGATATAAATCCGTTTCAGCGTTTACAGCGTCCTCCCATCAGAGTGTGTGTTTTTACAGAGAGACAGATGGTGAAGGTAGGGGGGGTGGGGCTGGGGGGTGTATATGGGACGTAACGTAAGAGGAGATCATATCATGCGGCCACTAGAGGGCAGTGAAGTGCTGTATACCGTGCAGATGTGTGAGTGAGATGAAGAGTATTACAGTGTAATAACATAACTACACATATTATACTGTACCCAACACTGTTACTGTAACCAACGGTTACTGTAATAAACAAACACTGTTACTGTAATAAACTAACACTGTTACTGTAATAAATCAACACTGTTACTGTAATAAACTAACACTGTTACTGTAATAAACCAACACTGTTACTGTAACAAAACCAACACTGTTACTGTAATAAACCAACACTGTTACTGTAAATAAACCAACACTGTTACTGTAATAAACTAACACTATTACTGTAATACACAAACACTGTCACTGTAATAAACAACACTGTTACTGTAATAAACCAACACTGTTACTGTAATAAACCAACACTGTTACTGTAACAAACCAACACTGTTACTGTAATAAATCAACACTGTTACTGTAATAAACTAACACTGTGACTGTAATAAACTAACACTGTTACTGTAATAAACTAACACTGTTACTGTAATAAACTAACACTATTACTGTAATACACAAACACTGTCACTGTAATAAACAACACTGTTACTGTAATAACCAACACTGTTACTGTAATAAACTAACACTGTTACTGTAATAAATCAACACTGTTACTGTAATAAACTAACACTGTTACTGTAATAAATCAACACTGTTACTGTAATAAACTAACACTGTTACTGTAATAAACCAACACTGTTACTGTAACAAACCAACACTGTTACTGTAATAAATCAACACTGTTACTGTAATAAACTAACACTGATACTGTAATAAACCAACACTGATACTGTAATAAATCAACACTTATACTGTAATAAACCAACACTGTTACTGTAATAAATCAACACTGTTACTGTAATAAACTAACACTGTTACTGTAATAAACCAACACTGTTACTGTAATAAACTAACACGGTTACTGTAATAAACAAACACTATTACTGTAATAAACTAACACTGTTACTGTAATAAACAAACACTATTACTGTAATAAACCAACACTGTTACTGTAATAAACTAACACGGTTACTGTAATAAACAAACACTATTACTGTAATAAACCAACACTGTTACTGTAATAAACAAACA
This sequence comes from Megaleporinus macrocephalus, assembly GCA_021613375.1. Classification (NCBI taxonomy): domain Eukaryota; kingdom Metazoa; phylum Chordata; class Actinopteri; order Characiformes; family Anostomidae; genus Megaleporinus; species Megaleporinus macrocephalus. The sequence continues at coordinate 37,071,958 of CM038718.1, forward strand.
CTATTACTGTAATAAACCAACACTGTTACTGTAATAAATCAACACTATTACTGTAATAAACCAACACTGTGACTGTAATAAACTAACACTGTTACTGTAATAAACTAACACTGTTACTGTAATAAACTAACACATTTACTGTAATAAACTAACACTGTTACTGTAATAAACAACACTGTTACTGTAATAAACTAACACATTTACTGTAATAAACCAGCACTGTTACTGTAATAAACTAACACATTTACTGTAATAAACTAACACTGTTACTGTAATAAACAACACTGTTACTGTAATAAACTAACACATTTACTGTAATAAACTCTCTGTATCTCTCTCTGTTGCTCAATAGAGATACAAAGAGAGATACAGAGAGAGAGAGAAACAGAGAGAGAGAGATACAGAGAGAGAGAGAGAAACAGAGAGAGAGATACAGAGAGAGAGAGAAACAGAGAGAGAGAGAGAGATACAGAGAGAGAGAGAAACAGAGAGAGCGAGAAACAGAGAAAGAGAGAAACAGAGAGAGTGAGAAACAGAGAGAGAGAGATACAGAGAGAGAGAGAGAAACAGAGAGAGAGATACAGAGAGAGAGAAACAGAGAGAGAGAGAGATACAGAGAGAGAGAGAAACAGAGAGAGCGAGAAACAGAGAAAGAGAGAAACAGAGAGAGTGAGAAACAGAGAGAGAGAGAGAAACAGAGAGAGCGAGAAACAGAGAAAGAGAGAAACAGAGAGAGAGAGAAACAGAGAGAGAGAGAAACAGAGAGAGAGAGAGAAACAGAGAGAGAGAGAAACAGAGAGAGAGAGAAACAGAGAGAGAGATACAGAGAGAGAGAGAGAGAAACAGAGAGAGAAACAGAGAGAGAGAGAGATACAGAGAGAGAGAGAGAAACAGAGAGAGAGATAGATACAGAGAGAGAAACAGAGATAGATACAGAGAGAGAAACAGAGAGAGAGAGAAACAGAGAGAGAGAGAAACAGAGAGAGAGATACAGAGAGAGAGAGAGAAACAGAGAGAGAGAGAAACAGAGAGAGAGAGAAACAGAGAGAGAGAAACAGAGAGAGAGAGAAACAGAGAGAGAGAGAAACAGAGAGAGAGAGAAACAGAGAGAGAGATACAGAGAGAGAGAGAGAAACAGAGAGAGAGAAACAGAGAGAGAGAGAAACAGAGAGAGAGAGAGATACAGAGAGAGAGAGAGAAACAGAGAGAGAGATAGATACAGAGAGAGAAACAGAGATAGATACAGAGAGAAACAGAGAGAGAGAGAAACAGAGAGAGAGAGAAACAGAGAGAGAGATACAGAGAGAGAGAGAGAGAGAAACAGAGAGAGAGAGAAACAGAGAGAGAGATACAGAGAGAGAGAGAGAAACAGAGAGAGAGAGAAACAGAGAGAGAGAGAAACAGAGAGAGAGATACAGAGAGAGAGAGAGAAACAGAGAGAGAAACAGAGAGAGAGAGATACAGAGAGAGAGATAGATACAGAGAGAGAAACAGAGATAGATACAGAGAGAGAAACAGAGAGAGATACAGATCTCTGTTCTTTATATCCTGAGAGGGTTTCATGATGAACTGACCAATAGAAACACTCCAAAACCTGTAATCACCCTCATTAGCATAGCGGTAAACAATGGCAGCCTCCTGAGTTTTGTTCATACTGTTGTCTGTAATAGAACAGTTCTCCAGCAATCACATCACAGCTGCTGTATTGACTGGTTGTCATGACACCGAAAACTTATTTTTTAATAAACCTACTGAACTGTGTTGGGTTTTCTCAGCTCTGCTCATTTACTGTGTTTGTGTGTCTCACAGCTGTTGATACTTTAGAGAAGAAGTAAAGAAGAAGAAGAAGAAGTGAAGGGGTGGCGAGTGAAGGATCAGTCCAAAAACAGATAAAACGTGAACAATGGCTACTACATCATAAATAATACAATACTGAATTTTAGTGAATGGAACCAGACATGCACATCTAAAAGCTGTTCTAGATACAGTCAGATCTGTTCACAGTGGTGGTGAATGGAACCAGACGTCCACCTCTAAAAGCTGTTCTAGATACAGTCAGATCTGTTCACAGTGGTGGTGAATGGAACCAGACGTCTACCTCTAAAAGCTGTTCTAGATATAGTCAGATCTGTTCACAGTGGTGGTGAATGGAACCAGACGTCCACCTCTAAAAGCTGTTCTAGATCCAGTCAGATCTGTTCACAGTGGTGGTGAATGGAACCAGACGTCCACCTCTAAAAGCTGTTCTAGATCCAGTCAGATCTGTTCCCAGTGGTGGTGAATGGAACCAGACGTCCACCTCTAAAAGCTGTTCTAGATCCAGTCAGATCTGTTCACAGTGGTGGTGAATGGAACCAGACGTCCACCTCTAAAAGCTGTTCTAGATACAGTCAGATCTGTTCACAGTGGAGGTGAATGGAACCAGACGTCCACCTCTAAAAGCTGTTCTAGATACAGTCAGATCTGTTCACAGTGGTGGTGAATGGAACCAGATGTCCACCTCTAAAAGCTGTTCTAGATCAGTCAGATCTGTTCCCAGTGGTGGTGAATGGAACCAGACGTCCACCTCTAAAAGCTGTTCTAGATCAGTCACATCTGTTCCCAGTGGTGGTGAATGGAACCAGACATCCACCTCTAGAAGCTCCTCACAGAAAGTTCTTACAGTAGATGTTATAAATACACTGTCTGATTCTGAGACGCTGTTTATGATAGTTTAGAGAAGATCTCAGTCTTAAACTCCATTCATGGTGGAGGGATACATGCAGGACGCTGTGAGGTTCAAATAGTCCCCAAAGAAAACCTAGTATTTTCAGATCTTCCACATTTTACCATCAACATCCAGATAAACTCAGAAGACACGTGTAGCTTCACTGGTGGGTTTCATAGTAAATACAATGTGGAGATTAGTGTTGTAGACATGGAGACCCCTGGTTACCATCACCACCACTGTAAACACCATCACCACCACTGTAAACACCATCACCATCACTGTAAACACCATTTCTACCACCGTAAGCACCATCACCACCACTGTAAACATCACCACCACTGTAAACACCATTACCACCACTGTAAACACCATCACCACCACCGTAACCACCATCACCACCACTGTAAACATCACCACCACTGTAAACACCATTACCACCACTGTAAACACCATCATCACCACTATAAACACCATCATCACTACTGTAAACACCATCACCACCATTGTAAACACCATCACCACCACTGTAAACATCACCACCACTGTAAACAACATTACCACCACTGTAAACACCATTACCACCACTGTAAACACCATCATCACTACTGTAATCACCACCACCACCACTTTAAACACCACCACCACCACTGTAAACACCATCACCACCACTGTAAACACCATCATCACTACTGTAACCACCACCACCACCACCACTTTAAACACCACCACCACCACCACTGTAAACACCATCACCACCACTGTAAACACCATCATCACTACTGTAACCACCACCACCACCACTTTAAACACCACCACCACCACTGTAAACACCATCACCACCACTGTAAACATCACCACCACCACTGTAAACACCATCACCACCACTGTAAACACCATCACCACCACTGTAAACACCATCACCACCACTGTAAACACGATCATTGTATAACAATGTAATGTGTGATGTTTATAAACATGATCAATGTATAACAATGTAATGTGTGATGTTTATAACTGTGTGTTGTATATAACTGTGTGATGTATATAACTGTGTGCTGTATTTAACTGTGTGATGTATATACCTGTGTGATGTATATAACTGTGTGTTGTATAGAACTGTGTGATGTATAGAACTGTGTGATGTATAGAACTGTGTGATGTATATACCTGTGTGATGTATATAACTGTGTGTTGTATAGAACTGTGTGATGTATATAATTGTGTGATGTATATACCTGTGTGATGTATATAACTGTGTGATGTATATAACTGTGATGTATATACCTGTGTGATGTATATAACTGTGTGATGTATATACCTGTGTGATGTATATAACTGTGTGTTGTATAGAACTGTGTGATGTATAGAACTGTGTGATGTATATAACTGTGATGTATATAACTGTGATGTATATACCTGTGTGATGTATATAACTGTGTGTTGTATAGAACTGTGTGATGTATATAACTGTGTGATGTATATAACTGTGTGATGTATATACCTGTGTGTTGTATAGAACTGTGTGGTGTATATAACTGTGTGATGTATATAACTGTGTGATGTATATAACTGTGATGTATATACCTGTGTGATGTATATAACTGTGTGATGTATATAACTGTGATGTATATAATTGTGTGTTGTATAGAACTGTGTGATGTATAGAACTGTGTGATGTATATAACTGTGTGATGTATATACCTGTGTGACTTATAGAACTGTGTGATGTATATACCTGTGTGATGTATATAACTGTGTGATGTATATAACTGTGTGATGTATATAATTGGGTGATGTATATACCTGTGTGATGTATATAACTGTGTGATGTATATAACTGTGATGTATATACCTGTGTGATGTATATAACTGTGTGATGTATATAACTGTGATGTATATACCTGTGTGATGTATATAACTGTGTGTTGTATAGAACTGTGTGATGTATATAACTGTGTGATGTATATACCTGTGTGATGTATATAACTGTGTGATGTATATAACTGTTATGTATATACCTGTGTGATGTATATAACTGTGTGATGTATATAACTGTGTGTTGTATAGAACTGTGTGATGTATAGAACTGTGTGATGTATATAACTGTGTGATGTATATACCTGTGTGATGTATATAACTGTGTGATGTATATAACTGTGATGTATATAACTGTGATGTATATACCTGTGTGATGTATATAACTGTGTGATGTATAGAACTGTGATGTATATAATTGTGTGTTGTATAGAACTGTGATGTATATAATTGTGTGTTGTATAGAACTGTGTGTTGTATAGAACTGTGTGATGTATATAACTGTGTGATGTATATAACTGTGTGATGTATATGACTGTGTGATGTATATACCTGTGTGATGTATATAACTGTGTGTTGTATATAACTGTGTGATGTATAGAACTGTGTGATGTATAGAACTGTGTGATGTATATACCTGTGTGATGTATAGAACTGTGTGATGTATATAACTGTGTGTTGTATATAACTGTGTGATGTATATACCTGTGTGATGTATAGAACTGTGTGATGTATATAACTGTGTGATGTATATAACTGTTATGTATATACCTGTGTGATGTATATAACTGTGTGATGTATATAACTGTGTGTTGTATAGAACTGTGTGATGTATAGAACTGTGTGATGTATATAACTGTGTGATGTATATGACTGTGTGATGTATATAACTGTGTGATGTATATGACTGTGTGATGTATATAACTGTGTGATGTATATAACTGTGTGTTGTATAGAACTGTGATGTATATGACTGTGTGATGTATATACCTGTGTGATGTATATAACTGTGTGTTGTATATAACTGTGTGATGTATAGAACTGTGTGATGTATAGAACTGTGTGATGTATATACCTGTGTGATGTATATAACTGTGTGTTGTATATAACTGTGTGATGTATATACCTGTGTGATGTATAGAACTGTGTGATGTATAGAACTGTGTGATGTATAGAACTGTGTGATGTATATATAAGAAAGTGTTGACTGTAACTCAGGAGGAAATAAGCTGTGCAGGATGTGTAAGTGAGCTCATATGTTCTGAATCATATACCTGTGCTGACGCGTCCACCAAACTATAAAATACACCACACATATTTCTTTAGCACCATTTACAAGTGCTGCAGCCCCCCGTTCACCCGCGGCGCTGACCCGGCCCACCCTGCAGCACATGTGTGGCCCGTATAAACACACACTCGGTTGATTGATACAGCCCGACTGAGGGTTGGGGGGGGGGGGGGGGGGGGGGGGGTGGCGGCGAGTATTTACTTCGGGCTGAGTGGCCTTCGGAGTTTAACACTAAAAATATGTTCCCGGCGCTCCCCTGAGTGGGGGTCCACGTGAGCCTGGACCTCCTCTGCCACCAAAGGTCAGAGTAGTTTAGCAAATCCCCCCGATTTGAAGGAATTAAAGACCACAGTGCTTCTTTCAACACCCTCCACCTCACACCACACACCACATCCATCACCCCCTCCAGAACACAGACACAGACACGACCTGGTACCTGCAGCTCACACACACACACACACACACACACACACGTATAAACACACACAAACACACATACATAAACACACACTTTCATATACACACACACACTCATATAAACACACACACAAATACATACACACACACACACACACACACATACACACACACTCATATAAACACACACACAAATACATACACACACTCATATAAACACACATACAAATACGTACACACACACACATACACACACACACATACACACACACACTCATATAAACACACACATACATACACACACACACACTCTCATATAAACACACACATACATACACACACACAGATACACACACACACTCATAAACACACACACATACATACACACACACATACACACACACACTCATATAAACACACACACTCATATAAACACACACACAAATACATACACATAAACACACACTTTCATATATACACACACACACACACTCATATAAACACACACAAATACATACACACACACACACATACACACATACACACATACACACACACACTCATATAAACACACACAAATACATACACACACACATACACACACACACACTCATATAAACACACACACAAATACGTACACACATACACACACACATACACACACACGCACTCATATAAACACACACATACATACACACACACACTCATATAAACACACACATACACACACACACACACACAGATACACACACACACTCATATAAACACACACACATACATACACACACATACACACACACACATATAAACACACACACTCATATAAACACACACACAAATACATACACACACACACATACATACACGCACACACACATACACACACTCATATAAACACACACACAAATACATACACACACATACATACACACACTCATATAATGTGTATGTATGTGTGTGTTTTTATATGTGTGTGTGTGTATGTGTGTGTGTGTGTGTGTTTATATGTGTGTGTGTGTATGTGTGTGTGTGTATTTATGTGTGTATGTATGTGTATGTGTGTTTGATAGACTAGTGAACTGTCCATGGTGTACCCTGCCCTCGCTCGATGACGCCCCCTCGTGACCCTGACTAGCGGGATGAGCTGGAGATGATGATGGTGTGTGTAGTTGAGGGTGGAGTCTGTTTAACTCCGGGTTTTAAACCGTGTTCAGGTAAAACACGGCCGAGTCTCCGGCGGGACAGAGAGCGGCCGTTGCTAACGGAGACCTGTACTTGGAGCCGCCCTGTTTACTGCCGGTGGTTTAATTTTGGCTCTGTACGCGGGAAGCGAGTCCTGCGCTGTGTAGACGGTCCCTTAATAGCTACAGCGGCAGTGATTCGTCTTCCTGGACCATTAACTTTAACTACAGAGGTTTCGAAATGCGCTGGGTTGAAGTTTAACTCTAGTTTCTGCTTTTCAGGAGTGAGAACATGAGCGTCCGATCACTTTTGGATGTTTACTTTTTGGATGTTTATATATTGATATGTTCTAAACGATTAAAGTCTCAGTGTGTTTCCTGTGGGTGATGCTGATGAGCTGTTGAGTAGTACTGTGTATAAAGGGGGGGGGGGGGGGTGCTAGGTGGGAGTGTGTGTTAGGTGGGGGTGTGTTAGGTGGGGGTGTGTTGGTGTGCAGGTACGGTGTGGTAGGTGTGCGCGTGGCTGTGTTGGTTTTCTGTAAGTGTTAAGTAAACAGGAAGAGAAAGGTTCTGCTGGCGCTGCAGGACGGAGAGCGGCGGATCTGAAAGCCCGTTAAAAGATTTGCTTCTGAGTGTCAACACCGTCTCCCTGCCAGAGTACACACGCCTGCTCACCCGCCTGCTCACCCGCCTGCTCACACGCCTGCTCACACGCTGACAGCACACACACGGTGCTAGAGACTGATGGCCCGTCACCATCATCATACAGAGAGGGAGAGAAAGAGAGAGAGAGGGAGAGAAAGAGAGAGAGAGAGGGAGAGAAAGAGAGAGAGAGAGAGAAAGAGAGGGAGAGAAAGAGAGAGAGAGGGAGAGAAAGAGAGAGAGAGATAGAGTTTATTACAGAGGTGAAGTGTGCTCTGGTGATCTGATCACATGTACGAGTAGGTTTGCACTGTTACACTCTGACTTGTTGGTAGATCAGAATCTGTTGGATCTGATTCACATTTAAAATAATGGAATGGAGGATTTTGAACAGTAGATATTAGACTGAATCTGTGTTTCAGCCAAAAAAGAGGTGAGTATAACTGTTAAATAGAGCCTAACTCGTTAAGTAGGTTTGTAGTATATTTAATTAATATTACTCTTTAATAAACTAGTGTGATATATAACTGAATAAAGCTGATTTATAGTGTATAACTGAATAAAGCTAATTTATAGTGTATAACTGAATAAAGCTGATTTATAGTGTATAACTGAATAAAGCTAATTTATAGTGTATAACTGAATAAAGCTGATTTATAGTGTATAACTGAATAAAGCTGATTTATAGTGTATAACTGAATAAAGCTGATTTATAGTGAATAACTGAATAAAGCTGATTTATAGTGTATAACTGAATAAAGCTAATTTATAGTGTATAACTGAATAAAGTTGATTTATAGTATATAACTGAATAAAGCTGATTTATAGTGTATAACTGAATAAAGCTGATTTATAGTATATAACTGAATAAAGCTGATTTATAGTATATAACTGAATAAAGCTGATTTATAGTGTATAACTGAATAAAGCTGATTTATAGTGTATAACTGAATAAAGCTGATTTATAGTGTATAACTGAATAAAGCTAATTTATAGTGTATAACTGAATAAAGTTGATTTATAGTATATAACTGAATAAAGCTGATTTATAGTGTATAACTGAATAAAGCTGATTTATAGTGTATAACTGAATAAAGCTGATTTATAGTGTATAACTGAATAAAGCTGATTTATAGTATATAACTGAATAAAGCTAATGTATAGTGTATAACTGAATAAAGCTAATTTATAGTATATAACTGAATAAAGCTAATTTATAGTATATAACTGAATAAAGCTGATTTATAGTGTATAACTGAATAAAGCTAATTTATAGTATATAACTGAATAAAGCTGATTTATAGTGTATAACTGAATAAAGCTAATTTATAGTGTATAACTGAATAAAGCTTATTTATAGTGTATAACTGAATAAAGCTAATTTATAGTGTATAACTGAATAAAGCTGATTTATAGTATATAACTAAATAAAGCTGATTTATAGTATATAACTGAATAAAGCTGATTTATAGTATTTAACTGAATAAAGCTAATTTATAGTGTATAACTGAATAAAGCTGATTTATAGTATATAACTGAATAAAGCTAATTTATAGTGTATAACTGAATAAAGCTAATTTATAGTATATAACTGAATAAAGCTGATTTATAGTGTATAACTGAATAAAGCTAATTTATAGTGTATAACTGAATAAAGCTTATTTATAGTGTATAACTGAATAAAGCTAATTTATAGTGTATAACTGAATAAAGCTGATTTATAGTATATAACTAAATAAAGCTGATTTATAGTATATAACTGAATAAAGCTGATTTATAGTATTTAACTGAATAAAGCTAATTTATAGTGTATAACTGAATAAAGCTGATTTATAGTATATAACTGAATAAAGCTAATTTATAGTGTATAACTGAATAAAGCTAATTTATAGTATATAACTGAATAAAGCTGACTTATAGTATATAACTGAATGAAGCTGATTTATAGTGTATAACCGAATAAAGCTGGTTTATAGTGTATAACTGAATAAAGCTGATTTATAGTATATAACTGAATAAAGCTAATTTATAGTATATAACTGAATAAAGCTAATTTATAGTATATAACTGAATAAAGCTAATTTATAGTGTATAACTGAATAAAGCTGATTTATAGTGTATAACTGAATAAAGCTGATTTATAGTGTATAACTGAATAAAGCTATTTTATAGTATATAACTGAATAAGCTAATTTATAGTGTATAACTGAATAAAGCTGATTTATAGTATTTAACTGAATAAAGCTGATTTATAGTGTATAACTGAATAAAGCTGGTTTATAGTGTATAACTGAATAAAGCTGATTTATAGTATATAACTGAATAAAGCTGATTTATAGTGTATAACTGAATAAAGCTAATTTATAGTATATAACTGAATAAAGCTAATTTATAGTATATAACTGAATAAAGCTAATTTATAGTGTATAACTGAATAAAGCTGATTTATAGTGTATAACTGAATAAAGCTGATTTATAGTGTATAACTGAATAAAGCTATTTTATAGTATATAACTGAATAAGCTAATTTATAGTGTATAACTGAATAAAGCTGATTTATAGTATTTAACTGAATAAAGCTGATTTATAGTGTATAACTGAATAAAGCTGATTTATAGTGTATAACTGAATAAAGCTAATTTATAGTGTATAACTGAATAAAGCTGATTTATAGTATATAACTGAATAAAGCTGATTTATAGTATATAACTGAATAAAGCTGATTTATAGTGTATAGCTGAATAAAGCTGATTTATAGTGTATAACTGAATAAAGCTAATTTATAGTGTATAACTGAATAAAGCTGGTTTATAGTATATAACTGAATAAAGCTGATTTATAGTATATAACTGAATAAAGCTGATTTATAGTGTATAACTGAATAAAGCTGGTTTATAGTATATAACTGAATAAAGCTGATTTATAGTATATAACTGAATAAAGCTGATTTATAGTATTTAACTGAATAAAGCTGATTTATAGTATATAACTGAATAAAACTGATTTATAGTGAATAACTGAATAAAGCTGATTTATAGTGTATAACTGAATAAAGCTAATTTATAGTGTATAACTGAATAAAGCTGATTTATAGTATATAACTGAATAAAGCTGATTTATAGTGTATAACTGAATAAAGCTGATTTATAGTGAATAACTGAATAAAGCTGATTCATAGTGTACAACTGAATAAAGCTGATTTATAGTGTATAACTGAATAAAGCTGATTTATAGTGTATAACTGAATAAAGCTGATTTATAGTGAATAACTGAATAAAGCTGATCTATAGTGTATAACTGAATAAAGCTTATTTATAGTGTATAACTGAATAAAGCTGATTTATAGTGAATAACTGAATGAAGCTTATTTATAGTATATAACTGAATAAAGCTGATTTATAGTGTATAACTGAATAAAGCTGATTTATATTGAATAACTGAATGAAGCTTATTTATAGTGTATAACTGAATAAAGCTGATCTATAGTGTATAACTGAATAAAGCTTATTTATAGTATATAACTGAATAAAGCTGATTTATAGTGTATAACTGAATAAAGCTGATTTATAGTGAATAACTGAATGAAGCTGATTTATAGTATATAACTGAATAAAGCTGATTTATAGTGTATAACTGAATAAAGCTGATTTATAGTGTATAACTGAATAAAGCTGATTTATAGTGTATAACTGAATAAAGCTGACTTATAGTGTATAACTGAATAAAGCTGATTTATAGTGTATAACTGAATAAAGTTGATTTATAGTGTATAACTGAATAAAGCTGATTCATAGTATATAACTGAATAAAGCTGATTTATAGTGTATAACTGAATAAAGCTGATTTATAGTATATAACTGAATAAAGCTGATTTATGGTGTATAACTGAATAAAGCTGATTTATAGTATATAACTGAATAAAGCTGATTTATAGTATATAACTGAATAAAGCTGATTTATAGTATTTAACTGAATGAAGCTGATTTATAGTATTTAACTGAATAAAGCTGACTTATAGTGTATAACTGAATAAAGCTGATTTATAGTATATAACTGAATAAAGCTGATTTATAGTATATAACTGAATAAAGCTAATATATAGTATTTAACTGAATGAAGCTGATTTATAGTATTTAACTGAATAAAGCTGATTCATAGTGTATAACTGAATAAAGCTGATTTATAGTATTTAACTGAATAAAGCTGACTTATAGTGTATAACTGAATAAAGCTGATTTATAGTATATAACTGAATAAAGCTGATTTATAGTATATAACTGAATAAAGCTAATATATAGTATTTAACTGAATGAAGCTGATTTATAGTATTTAACTGAATAAAGCTGATTTATAGTGTATAACTGAATAAAGCTGATTTATAGTATATAACTGAATAAAGCTGATTTATAGTATATAACTGAATGAAGCTAATTTATAGTATTTAACTGAATGAAGCTGATTTATAGTATTTAACTGAATAAAGCTGATTTATAGTGTATAACTGAATGAAGCTGATTTATAGTATATAACTGAATAAAGCTGACTTATAGTGTATAACTGAATAAAGCTGATTTATAGTATATAACTGAATAAAGCTGATTTATAGTATATAACTGAATAAAGCTGATTTATAGTGTATAACTGAATAAAGCTGGTTTATAGTATATAACTGAATAAAGCTGATTTATAGTATATAACTGAATAAAGCTGATTTATAGTGTATAACTGAATAAAGCTGATTTATAGTATATAACTGAATAAAGCTGATTTATAGTGTATAACTGAATAAAGCTGATTTATAGTGTATAACTGAATAAAGCTGATTTATAGTATTTAACTGAATAAAACTGATTTATAGTGAATAACTGAATAAAGCTGATTTATAGTGTATAACTGAATAAAGCTAATTTATAGTGTATAACTGAATAAAGCTGATTTATAGTATATAACTGAATAAAGCTGATTTATAGTGTATAACTGAATAAAGCTGATTTATAGTGAATAACTGAATAAAGCTGATTCATAGTGTATAACTGAATAAAGCTGATTTATAGTGTATAACTGAATAAAGCTGATTTATAGTGTATAACTGAATAAAGCTGATTCATAGTATATAACTGAATAAAGCTGATTTATAGTGTATAACTGAATAAAGCTGATTTATAGTATATAACTGAATAAAGCTGATTTATGGTGTATAACTGAATAAAGCTGATTTATAGTATATAACTGAATAAAGCTGATTTATAGTATATAACTGAATAAAGCTGATTTATAGTATTTAACTGAATGAAGCTGATTTATAGTATTTAACTGAATAAAGCTGACTTATAGTGTATAACTGAATAAAGCTGATTTATAGTATATAACTGAATAAAGCTGATTTATAGTATATAACTGAATAAAGCTAATATATAGTATTTAACTGAATGAAGCTGATTTATAGTATTTAACTGAATAAAGCTGATTCATAGTGTATAACTGAATAAAGCTGATTTATAGTATTTAACTGAATAAAGCTGACTTATAGTGTATAACTGAATAAAGCTGATTTATAGTATATAACTGAATAAAGCTGATTTATAGTATATAACTGAATAAAGCTAATATATAGTATTTAACTGAATGAAGCTGATTTATAGTATTTAACTGAATAAAGCTGATTTATAGTGTATAACTGAATAAAGCTGATTTATAGTATATAACTGAATAAAGCTGATTTATAGTATATAACTGAATAAAGCTAATTTATAGTATTTAACTGAATGAAGCTGATTTATAGTATTTAACTGAATAAAGCTGATTTATAGTGTATAACTGAATGAAGCTGATTTATAGTATATAACTGAATAAAGCTGACTTATAATGTATAACTGAATAAAGCTGATTTATAGTATATAACTGAATAAAGCTGATTTATAGTATATAACTGAATAAAGCTGATTTATAGTGTATAACTGAATAAAGCTGGTTTATAGTATATAACTGAATAAAGCTGATTTATAGTATATAACTGAATAAAGCTGATTTATAGTGTATAACTGAATAAAGCTGATTTATAGTATATAACTGAATAAAGCTGATTTATAGTGTATAACTGAATAAAGCTGATTTATAGTGTATAACTGAATAAAGCTGATTTATAGTATTTAACTGAATAAAACTGATTTATAGTGAATAACTGAATAAAGCTGATTTATAGTGTATAACTGAATAAAGCTAATTTATAGTGTATAACTGAATAAAGCTGATTTATAGTATATAACTGAATAAAGCTGATTTATAGTGTATAACTGAATAAAGCTGATTTATAGTGAATAACTGAATAAAGCTGATTCATAGTGTATAACTGAATAAAGCTGATTTATAGTGTATAGCTGAATAAAGCTGATCTATAGTGTATAACTGAATAAAGCTTATTTATAGTGTATAACTGAATAAAGCTGATTTATAGTGTATAACTGAATAAAGCTGATTTATAGTATTTAACTGAATAAAACTGATTTATAGTGAATAACTGAATAAAGCTAATTTATAGTGTATAACTGAATAAAGCTGATTTATAGTATATAACTGAATAAAGCTGATTTATAGTGTATAACTGAATAAAGCTGATTTATAGTGAATAACTGAATAAAGCTGATTCATAGTGTATAACTGAATAAAGCTGATTTATAGTGTATAACTGAATAAAGCTGATCTATAGTGTATAACTGAATAAAGCTTATTTATAGTGTATAACTGAATAAAGCTGATTTATAGTGAATAACTGAATGAAGCTTATTTATAGTATATAACTGAATAAAGCTGATTTATAGTGTATAACTGAATAAAGCTGATTTATAGTGAATAACTGAATAAAGCTGATTTATAGTGAATAACTGAATGAAGCTTATTTATAGTGTATAACTGAATAAAGCATATCTATAGTATTTAACTGAATGAAGCTGATTTATAGTATTTAACTGAATAAAGCATATCTATAGTATTTAACTGAATGAAGCTGATTTATAGTATTTAACTGAATAAAGCTGATTTATAGTGTATAACTGAATAAATATAATTTGTATTATATACTGTGTTGTGTGATATATCACTAAATTCAAAATAATAAAGAAACTATTTCCCTATTATGTGTAACTATGTTTAAATAGCTCAGAGAATGCAGCAGGTCTGAATGTAGAAAAAGCCTATAATAGTAGATATTTAATATTTTGACACTTTTGGTTAAATACTGTAGTAAATGAAAAGTAGCTCTTAAATAGTTCTAATAAATAGTGAACTACAATTTAATTGTTTAAACTCCTGATAAGTTCTATTTGAGGTTCTGGTGAAAGACCCTGCAGAGTCTTTACCATGAACTATAGACATAGAGGACTATACATACACTGTACAATGTCCCCCACATCTACTAATACATTCACTTCTACACATACATCAATACATTCATTATAGCACACCATCCACTCCCACCAGCACAACACACACTAACACATCACTCCAGTGTCACTGCAGTGCTGAGAATGATCCACCTTCCTAATAGTACCTTCTCTGTGGTGGTCCTTAGCTGTAGATACAAGGGGGTGTACCTACTACAGTGGTCAGTGAGTGTTGGTAGAACCTGTGGGTTGACTTGGACCCTGTTTATATACATATGAAGGTTCTCTAAGTCTTGAAAAGGTTGTTCAGGGAACCAGCCAAGGTTCTTCTGCAGCCTCGGAGGCCCCTTTATTTACAGCACTGTGTGTAAATCAGAGACCACCAGCCATTTATTTGTCACTGAGATCTAGAACATGACCAGCGAAGCGTCCAGCTGGATGACAGATGAACGTCTCTGTGGAGAGCAGCAGACGTGCGGTCGTATAACGAGCTCTGTTTGGTTGTAAGGTCAGCCGGAGTGGTGGAACCCAGAACTCAGCCGGGCAGTAATTACAGAGCAGAGCTGCCAGTTTGTGTAACGATGAAGATGATGGTATCATAATGTTTACACTTCGTCCTAAACTATGAGGTAAAGGCTGGAATGCCAGAGTCAGCGGGAGCAGGTTATTCATGCATGTTGCAATAGACTCGTATTCTCAGTGCTCCACATGACTCAACGGCTCCCGACTCCCGCCGTGGAAAAGTCTGATTTACGGAGTTTAGTTATCACATGTTATTCTCTGTACGGCATAGTGTGCTGCAGAGTTCAAGTGATTCATAAACAAACACTGAAGAGCTCATTGACGTTGTCATAGGATGCCACCTTTACCACAAGTCAGTTTAGAAAGTTCTTCCTCGCTAGATCTGCCCCGGAGAAATGGAAGTGCTGTTAGTGCTCTGAGGTGCAACACCAGCTCCGCCACAAAGCAGTCGACCACACAGAGATCCAAACTGCCTCTGGAAGCAACACCAGCACAAGAACTGATGCAGTAGGAGCTTCATGAGCTGGGTATCAATGCCTGAGCAGCTGCACACAAACCTTAGATCACTATGTACAATGCAAAGCGGCAGCTGGAGTGGTGTAAAACTCCACCTTTAAACTCTGGAGTGGTGCAACACTCCAAAACTGAACTCTGGAGTGGTGTAAAGCACCTCCCCTGGATTCTTGATGGGTGGAAAGCTCCACCACTGGACTCTGGAGGAGGTGTAAAGCTCCACCACTGGACTATGGAGTGGTGTAAAGCTCCACCACTGGACTTTGGAGTGGTGTAAATCTCCGCCACTCAACTCTGGAGTGGTGTAAATCTCCACCACTCGATTCTGAAGTGGTGTAAATCTTTGCCACTGGACTCTGGAGTGGTGAAAAATGCCACTATTGGACTCTGGAGGGTGTAAAGCTCCACCACTGGAGTCTGGAGTGATGTAAAGCTTCATCACGGGACTCTGGAAGGTGTAAAGCTCCACCACTAGAGTCTGGAGTGGTGTAAAGCTCCACCACTGGACTCTGGAGTGGTGTAAAGCTTCATCACAGGACTCTGGAGGGTGTAAAGCTCCACCACTGGACTCTGAAGTAGTGTAAAGCTCCACCACTGGACTTTGGAGTGGTATAACGCTCCACCACTGGACTATGAAGTGGTGTAAATCTCTGCCACTGGACTCTGGAGTGGTGAAAAATGGCACTATTGGACTCTGGAGGGTGTAAAGCTCCACCACTTGAGTCTGGAGTGGTGTAAAACTCCACCACTGGAGTCTGGAGTGGTGTTAAGCTCCGCCACTGGACTCTGGAGTGGTGAAAAACTTCACTATTGGACTCTGGAGGGTGTAAAGCTCCATCACTGGAGCATTTTAAAACCCATAGTTTTTAATTGGATGTCCAACAAGCATATAACGGTGCAAAGTGTAGGTGTCCACAAACTTTTGGCCATGTAGCCCATGTTACGACGCCTGTTGCGGCTTGGCTGTTTAGTGTTTATGTGTCTGTCAGCACTACAAGCCAGTGGTGACACTTCTGGACTTCCAGCTTAACCGCGAGCCGCTCATGTTTTCTCTGAGTGGAGAGTTTCCAGGAAAGACAGGAGGATCTATTCTGGTGGGAGTCAAGCTGCTGCCAGTGATCATGTGGGATTTGGGTGTTGGAGAACCGGGAGCAGAAGTTCGGTTGCTGTGTGAGCGCGTCTGCGTCAGTGCTGAGGTGAAGGGAAAGTGAGGATCACTGCATTCCTTTCACAGCGGCGGGTTTGGCCCCGGGCTCCGCATCCCAGCAGACACAATGGAACCGCTATCCAGCGGCCCGGCGAGGACCAGGCCCACGTAAGCGCTGGATTAGGAGTGGTTACGGAAAAGTGGCCAGAAGAGATCAACACTGCGCAACATATAGCGCAACAGCTCCGGAATGTTTCAGAGTGGAAAAATAATCAACACTAAGGTGAACCGCATTCCTCCCTCATCACCAAAGCCCACCTGGACGCAGCCCAGCATTCAGTTTATATAATAGAATTAGTTTATATAATCAATAACTCATTATACTAAATCACATGTGACTAATCTGTGCGCTGGCTGGACGAGACGATCAGACATGTGTTAGGCTTTACTGTATGTATGTTTATTTACGTTTATTATTTTATAATATCGTGTTTTTATACATATACAGTGTATATACTGAGTTTAATTCCATATATCTGGATAGAATTCTTTCATAATCACGTCTTGGAACCAAGAATTGAAATCAAATCCAAGCGGTTCTTGGAGATTCCCATGCTGCCAAATTCCAGTAGGACTGTGAAGAAAACATACTTCCATCAGAGGAAGTGGAAGTGGCAGTTCTTATAACTGGTCAGTGCAGAGGTTTACAGTGGTGTTGATATTGTTTACAGAGATGGTGATGGTGTTTACAGTGGCGGTGATGGTAACCAGGGGTCTCCATGTCAACAACACTAATCTACACACTGTATTTCCTATGAAACCCACCAGTGAAGCTACACGTGTCTTCTGAGTTTATCTGGATGTTGATGGTAAAATGTGGAAGATCTGAAAATACCAGGGTTTCTTTGTGGACTATTTGAACCTCACAGCGTCCTGCATGTATCCCTCCACCATGAATGGAGTTTAAGACTGAGATCTTCTCTAAACTATCATTAACAGCGTCTCAGAATCAGACAGTGTATTTATAACATCTACTGTAAGAACTTTCTGTGAGGAGCTTCTAGAGGTGGATGTCTGGTTCCATTCACCTCCACTGTGAACAGTTAGTTGTTTTAGATTAAAGCATTTGGAGATGGAGATGAAGATGTGGATGTGAATGTAGATGTACATGTAGATGAAGATGTATGTGGTTCCTGTCAGGTCCAGGTGGGTTGCAGGAAATTGCTCTTCAGCTGGAAGTAAATGTGGAGTTGGCAGTAGAGCCTCCAGTCTAAGCTCCAGATTTCCCAGTGCTGACTATCAGATGAGCCTGTTCAGAAAAATCCCACCTCCTCTAAGGCGCCAGCACTGGCACTCGGAGCCCCTCAGAGAGGGAGTCAGGTTGAACGAGGTCAGAAGATTAAGTTCTAGTGAGTTTGAGTAGATGTTTGACAGGTGGTAGTAACTGTGTGCTCTGAGGTGGTCAGTGGATTTGTGAAGTGTTTGAAGCTCTTGTTGTTTAATTGCAGCTCTTCGTACCAAAACAGTCATAATTTACTTCTACTTGGTTTATTTCTGACCTTTCTTTGACCCTTACATACATAAACAGGCTGTATTTGTTATTGTGTCTTTAAGACTGGTATATGTAAATTAGCTTTGTTCTGATTGGCTGTCCTGTACTGGATTGTCCAGCTTCATTCAGAAAACAGTCAGAAACTCTATTACAACTTCAGAGTGAATGGGTGGAGCTACACTGCTGTAGACTGAATGGGTGGAGCTACACTGCTGTAGACTGAATGGGTGGAGCTAAACTGCTGAAGACTAAATGGGTGGAGCTAAACTGCTGTAGACTGAATGGGTGGAGCTAAACTGCTGAAGACTAAATGGGTGGAGCTAAACTGCTGTAGACTGAATGGGTGGAGCTAAACTGCTGTAGGCTGAATGGGTGGAGCTAAACTGAACTGTTGTAGGCTGAATGGGTGGAGCTAAACTGAACTGTTGTAGGCTAAATGGGTGGGGCTAAATTGTTGTAGGCTGAATGGCTGAAGCTGCACTAAACTGCTGTACGCTGAATGGGTGGAGCTTCACTGCTGTAGACTGAATGGGTGGAGCTAAACTGAACTGCTGTAGACTGAGGGGGAGGAGCTGCAGAGGGACTGGAAAGTCTGAGTATATACAGTATGCAGTGTGTACAGGATGGACTTTCTGCTTGTAGCAGTTCTCATTTCTCAGCGACGGTGAGGAGTTCCTGGACGGCTGGACTGCTAAGATCATTGAGATGTTTTCCTGCTTAACAATGAAAGCAGATGGACGACAGTGGACAGACTCTGTAGTTCGTCCAGGTGGTGCAAAGCAAACGTCCCCGAAGGATAATCAATCTAGTCAGGACTCCAGAGCCGGGCGCTTTTGGAAATTGCATAACCATCCCCCGATCAGCCTGAACAAATAAACACACCGAGAAACGTCTGCTCCGGACGCTCGGCATGGCAATGATCTCAACCACGCTGAGGCCAGCGCTCCAGCCAGCGCTCCAGCCACGGGAACATTAGCTCTATTGTTCTCTTGCTAGGAACCGCCAAATCATCACGTCTCCTTCATCCCTGCAGAGGTTCTGCTAGGTGAAGCCACAGTACTCAGCATATACCACAGTACTCAGCATATACCACAGCACTCACCACATACCACAGTACTCACCATATACCACAGTACTCACCATATACCACAGTACTCAACATATACCACAGCACTCACAATATACCACAGTACTCATCATATACCACAGTACTCATCATATAACACAGCACTCACCATATACCACAGTACTCAGCATATACCACAGTACTCACCATATACCACAGTACTCACCATATACCACAGTACTCACCATACACCACAGTACTCACCATATACCACAGTACTCACCATATACCACAGTACTCACCATACACCACAGCACTCACCATATACCACAGTACTCAGCATATATCACAGTACTCAGCACATACCACAGTACTCACCATACACCACAGCAATCACCATATACCACAGTACTCAGCATAAACCACATCACTCACCATATACCACAGCACTCAGCATATATCACAGTACTCAGCACATACCACAGTACTCACCATACACCACAGCAATCACCATATACCACAGTACTCACCGTATACCACAGTACTCAGCATATACCACAGTACTCACCATATACCACAGCACTCACCATATACCACAGTACTCATCATATACCACAGCACTCAGCATATACCACAGCACTCACCATATACCACAGCACTCACCATATACCACAGTACTCACCATATACCACAGTACTCACCATACACCACAGCACTCACCATATACCACAGCACTCAGCATATACCACAGCACTCACCATATACCACAGTACTCACCATATACCACAGTACTCACCATACACCACAGCACTCACCATATACCACAGCACTCACCATATACCACAGCACTCACCATATACCACAGCACTCACAATATACCACAGTACTAACCATATACCACAGCACTCACCATATACCACAGTACTCATCATATACCACAGCACTCACCATATACCACAGCACTCACCATATACCACAGCACTCACCATATACCACAGTACTCACCATACACCACAGTACTCACCATATACCACAGCACTCACCATATACCACAGTACTCACCATACACCACAGTACTCAGCATATACCACAGCACTCACGATACACCACAGCACTCACCATATACCACAGTACTCACCATATACCACAGCACTCACCATACACCACAGTACTCGGCATATACCACAGCACTCACCATATACCACAGCACTCACCATACACCACAGTACTCGGCATATACCACAGCACTCACCATATACCACAGCACTCAGCATATGCCACAGCACTCAGCATATACCACAGCACTCACCATATACCACAGCACTCAGCATATACCACAGTACTCACCATACACCACAGCACTCACCATACACCACAGCAATCACCATATACCACAGCAATCACCATATACCACAGTACTCACCATATACCACAGCAATCACCATATACCACAGCAATCACCATATACCACAGCACTCAGCATATACCAAAGTACTCAGCATATACCACAGCACTCACCATACACCACAGCACTCAGCATATACCACAGTACTCACCATGTACCACAGCACTCAGCATATACCACAGTACTCACCATATACCACAGTACTCAGCATATACCACAGCACTCACCATATACCACAGCACTCTGCAAATACCACAGCACTCACCATATACCACAGTACTCACCATACACCACAGCACTCACCATATACCACAGCACTCACCATATACCACAGCACTCACCATATACCACAGCACTCACCATACACCACAGTACTCACCATATACCACAGCACTCACCATATACCACAGTACTCACCATATACCACAGTACTCACCATATACCACAGCACTCACCACATACCACAGTACTCACCATATACCACAGCACTCACCATATACCACAGCACTCAGCATATACCACAGTACTCACCATATACCACAGCACTCACCACATACCACAGTACTCACCATATACCACAGCACTCACCATATACCACAGCACTCAGCATATACCACAGTACTCACCATATACCACAGCACTCACCATATACCACAGCACTCACCATATACCACAGCACTCACCATATACCACAGTACTCACCATACACCACAGCACTCACCATATACCACAGCACTCAGCATATACCACAGCACTCACCATATACCACAGCACTCACCATATACCACAGCACTCAGCATATACCACAGCTCTCACCATATACCACAGCACTCACCATATACCACAGCACTCAGCATATACCACAGTACTCACCATATACCACAGCACTCAGCACATACCACAGCACTCACCATATACCACAGCACTCAGCATATACCACAGTACTCACCATATACCACAGCACTCAGCATATACCACAGTACTCACCATATACCACAGCACTCAGCATATACCACAGTACTCACCATATACCACAGTACTCACCATATACCACAGCACTCACCATATACCACAGTACTCACCATATACCACAGCACTCACCATATACCACAGTACTCAGCATATACCACAGCAATCACCATATACCACAGTACTCAGCACATACCACAGCAATCACCATATACCACAGCACTCACCATATACCACAGTACTCACCATATACCACAGCTCTCACCATATACCACAGTACTCACCATATACCACAGCTCTCACCATATACCACAGCACTCACCATATACCACAGTACTCACCATATACCACAGTACTCAGCATATACCACAGTACTCACCATATACCACAGCACTCAGCATATACCACAGTACTCACCATATACCACAGTACTCACCATATACCACAGTACTCACCATATACCACAGCACTCAGCACATACCACAGTACTCACCATACACCACAGCAATCACCATATACCACAGTACTCAGCATAAACCACATCACTCACCATATACCACAGCACTCAGCATATATCACAGTACTCAGCACATACCACAGTACTCACCATACACCACAGCAATCACCATATACCACAGTACTCACCGTATACCACAGTACTCAGCATATACCACAGTACTCACCATATACCACAGCACTCACCATATACCACAGTACTCATCATATACCACAGCACTCAGCATATACCACAGCACTCACCATATACCACAGCACTCACCATATACCACAGTACTCACCATATACCACAGTACTCACCATACACCACAGCACTCACCATATACCACAGCACTCAGCATATACCACAGCACTCACCATATACCACAGTACTCACCATATACCACAGTACTCACCATACACCACAGCACTCACCATATACCACAGCACTCACCATATACCACAGTACTCACCATATACCACAGTACTCACCATACACCACAGCACTCACCATATACCACAGCACTCAGCATATACCACAGCACTCACCATATACCACAGCACTCACCATATACCACAGCACTCACCATATACCACAGTACTCACCATACACCACAGTACTCACCATATACCACAGCACTCACCATATACCACAGTACTCACCATACACCACAGTACTCAGCATATACCACAGCACTCACGATACACCACAGCACTCACCATATACCACAGTACTCACCATATACCACAGCACTCACCATATACCACAGCACTCAGCATATACCACAGTACTCACCATATACCACAGTACTCACCATACACCACAGCACTCACCATACACCACAGCACTCAGCATATACCACAGCACTCACCATATACCACAGCACTCACCATATACCACAGCACTCACCATATACCACAGTACTCACCATACACCACAGTACTCACCATATACCACAGCACTCACCATATACCACAGTACTCACCATACACCACAGTACTCAGCATATACCACAGCACTCACGATACACCACAGCACTCACCATATACCACAGTACTCACCATATACCACAGCACTCACCATATACCACAGCACTCAGCATATACCACAGTACTCACCATATACCACAGCACTCACGATACACCACAGCACTCACCATATACCACAGTACTCACCATATACCACAGCACTCACCATATACCACAGCACTCAGCATATACCACAGTACTCACCATACACCACAGTACTCGGCATATACCACAGCACTCACCATATACCACAGCACTCAGCATATGCCACAGCACTCAGCATATACCACAGCACTCACCATATACCACAGCACTCAGCATATACCACAGTACTCACCATACACCACAGCACTCACCATATACCACAGCACTCAGCATATACCAAAGTACTCAGCATATACCACAGCACTCACCATACACCACAGCACTCAGCATATACCACAGTACTCACCATGTACCACAGCACTCAGCATATACCACAGTACTCACCATATACCACAGTACTCAGCATATACCACAGCACTCACCATATACCACAGCACTCTGCAAATACCACAGCACTCACCATATACCACAGTACTCACCATACACCACAGCACTCACCATATACCACAGCACTCACCATATACCACAGCACTCACCATATACCACAGCACTCACCATATACCACAGCACTCACCATATACCACAGCACTCACCATACACCACAGTACTCACCATATACCACAGCACTCACCATATACCACAGTACTCACCATATACCACAGTACTCACCATATACCACAGCACTCACCACATACCACAGTACTCACCATATACCACAGCACTCACCATATACCACAGCACTCAGCATATACCACAGTACTCAGCATATACCACAGTACTCACCATATACCACAGCACTCACCACATACCACAGTACTCACCATATACCACAGCACTCACCATATACCACAGCACTCAGCATATACCACAGTACTCACCATATACCACAGCACTCACCATATACCACAGCACTCACCATATACCACAGCACTCACCATATACCACAGTACTCACCATACACCACAGCACTCACCATATACCACAGCACTCAGCATATACCACAGCACTCACCATATACCACAGCACTCACCATATACCACAGCACTCAGCATATACCACAGCTCTCACCATATACCACAGCACTCACCATATACCACAGCACTCAGCATATACCACAGTACTCACCATATACCACAGCACTCAGCACATACCACAGCACTCACCATATACCACAGCACTCAGCATATACCACAGTACTCACCATATACCACAGCACTCAGCATATACCACAGTACTCACCATATACCACAGCACTCAGCATATACCACAGTACTCACCATATACCACAGTACTCACCATATACCACAGCACTCACCATATACCACAGTACTCACCATATACCACAGCACTCACCATATACCACAGTACTCACCATACACCACAGTACTCAGCATATACCACAGCAATCACCATATACCACAGTACTCAGCATATACCACAGCACTCACCATATACCACAGCACTCAGCACATACCACAGCAATCACCATATACCACAGTACTCACCATACACCACAGTACTCACCATATACCACAGCACTCAGCATATACCACAGTACTCACCATATACCACAGTACTCACCATATACCACAGCACTCACCATATACCACAGTACTCACCATATACCACAGCACTCACCATATACCACAGTACTCACCATACACCACAGTACTCAGCATATCCCACAGCAATCACCATATACCACAGTACTCAGGCATATACCACAGCACTCACCATATACCACAGCACTCACCATATACCACAGCACTCAGCATATACCACAGCTCTCACCATATACCACAGTACTCACCATATACCACAGCACTCACCATATACCACAGTACTCACCATATACCACAGTACTCAGCATATACCAC
Organism: Megaleporinus macrocephalus; assembly: GCA_021613375.1. Lineage (NCBI taxonomy): Eukaryota > Metazoa > Chordata > Actinopteri > Characiformes > Anostomidae > Megaleporinus > Megaleporinus macrocephalus. The sequence continues at coordinate 37,098,070 of CM038718.1, forward strand.
AGCAATCACCATATACCACAGTACTCAGCATATACCACAGCACTCACCATATACCACAGCACTCAGCACATACCACAGCAATCACCATATACCACAGCACTCACCATATACCACAGTACTCACCATATACCACAGCTCTCACCATACACCACAGCACTCAGCATATACCACAGTACTCACCATATACCACAGCACTCACCATATACCACAGCACTCAGCATATACCACAGCTCTCACCATATACCACAGCACTCACCATATACCACAGCACTCAGCATATACCACAGTACTCACCATATACCACAGCTCTCACCATATACCACAGCACTCACCATATACCACAGTACTCAGCATATACCACAGTACTCACCATATACCACAGCACTCAGCATATACCACAGTACTCACCATATACCACAGTACTCACCATATACCACAGTACTCACCATATACCACAGCACTCAGCACATACCACAGTACTCACCATACACCACAGCAATCACCATATACCACAGTACTCAGCATAAACCACATCACTCACCATATACCACAGCACTCAGCATATATCACAGTACTCAGCACATACCACAGTACTCACCATACACCACAGCAATCACCATATACCACAGTACTCACCGTATACCACAGTACTCAGCATATACCACAGTACTCACCATATACCACAGCACTCACCATATACCACAGTACTCATCATATACCACAGCACTCAGCATATACCACAGCACTCACCATATACCACAGCACTCACCATATACCACAGTACTCACCATATACCACAGTACTCACCATACACCACAGCACTCACCATATACCACAGCACTCAGCATATACCACAGCACTCACCATATACCACAGTACTCACCATATACCACAGTACTCACCATACACCACAGCACTCACCATATACCACAGCACTCACCATATACCACAGTACTCACCATATACCACAGTACTCACCATACACCACAGCACTCACCATATACCACAGCACTCAGCATATACCACAGCACTCACCATATACCACAGCACTCACCATATACCACAGCACTCACCATATACCACAGTACTCACCATACACCACAGTACTCACCATATACCACAGCACTCACCATATACCACAGTACTCACCATACACCACAGTACTCAGCATATACCACAGCACTCACGATACACCACAGCACTCACCATATACCACAGTACTCACCATATACCACAGCACTCACCATATACCACAGCACTCAGCATATACCACAGTACTCACCATATACCACAGTACTCACCATACACCACAGCACTCACCATACACCACAGCACTCAGCATATACCACAGCACTCACCATATACCACAGCACTCACCATATACCACAGCACTCACCATATACCACAGTACTCACCATACACCACAGTACTCACCATATACCACAGCACTCACCATATACCACAGTACTCACCATACACCACAGTACTCAGCATATACCACAGCACTCACGATACACCACAGCACTCACCATATACCACAGTACTCACCATATACCACAGCACTCACCATATACCACAGCACTCAGCATATACCACAGTACTCACCATATACCACAGCACTCACGATACACCACAGCACTCACCATATACCACAGTACTCACCATATACCACAGCACTCACCATATACCACAGCACTCAGCATATACCACAGTACTCACCATACACCACAGTACTCGGCATATACCACAGCACTCACCATATACCACAGCACTCAGCATATGCCCACAGCACTCAGCATATACCACAGCACTCACCATATACCACAGCACTCAGCATATACCACAGTACTCACCATACACCACAGCACTCACCATATACCACAGCACTCAGCATATACCAAAGTACTCAGCATATACCACAGCACTCACCATACACCACAGCACTCAGCATATACCACAGTACTCACCATGTACCACAGCACTCAGCATATACCACAGTACTCACCATATACCACAGTACTCAGCATATACCACAGCACTCACCATATACCACAGCACTCTGCAAATACCACAGCACTCACCATATACCACAGTACTCACCATACACCACAGCACTCACCATATACCACAGCACTCACCATATACCACAGCACTCACCATATACCACAGCACTCACCATATACCACAGCACTCACCATATACCACAGCACTCACCATACACCACAGTACTCACCATATACCACAGCACTCACCATATACCACAGTACTCACCATATACCACAGTACTCACCATATACCACAGCACTCACCACATACCACAGTACTCACCATATACCACAGCACTCACCATATACCACAGCACTCAGCATATACCACAGTACTCAGCATATACCACAGTACTCACCATATACCACAGCACTCACCACATACCACAGTACTCACCATATACCACAGCACTCACCATATACCACAGCACTCAGCATATACCACAGTACTCACCATATACCACAGCACTCACCATATACCACAGCACTCACCATATACCACAGCACTCACCATATACCACAGTACTCACCATACACCACAGCACTCACCATATACCACAGCACTCAGCATATACCACAGCACTCACCATATACCACAGCACTCACCATATACCACAGCACTCAGCATATACCACAGCTCTCACCATATACCACAGCACTCACCATATACCACAGCACTCAGCATATACCACAGTACTCACCATATACCACAGCACTCAGCACATACCACAGCACTCACCATATACCACAGCACTCAGCATATACCACAGTACTCACCATATACCACAGCACTCAGCATATACCACAGTACTCACCATATACCACAGCACTCAGCATATACCACAGTACTCACCATATACCACAGTACTCACCATATACCACAGCACTCACCATATACCACAGTACTCACCATATACCACAGCACTCACCATATACCACAGTACTCACCATACACCACAGTACTCAGCATATACCACAGCAATCACCATATACCACAGTACTCAGCATATACCACAGCACTCACCATATACCACAGCACTCAGCACATACCACAGCAATCACCATATACCACAGTACTCACCATACACCACAGTACTCACCATATACCACAGCACTCAGCATATACCACAGTACTCACCATATACCACAGTACTCACCATATACCACAGCACTCACCATATACCACAGTACTCACCATATACCACAGCACTCACCATATACCACAGTACTCACCATACACCACAGTACTCAGCATATCCCACAGCAATCACCATATACCACAGTACTCAGCATATACCACAGCACTCACCATATACCACAGCACTCACCATATACCACAGCACTCAGCATATACCACAGCTCTCACCATATACCACAGTACTCACCATATACCACAGCACTCACCATATACCACAGTACTCACCATATACCACAGTACTCAGCATATACCACAGCAATCACCATATACCACAGTACTCAGCATATACCACAGCACTCACCATATACCACAGCACTCAGCACATACCACAGCAATCACCATATACCACAGCACTCACCATATACCACAGTACTCACCATATACCACAGCTCTCACCATACACCACAGCACTCAGCATATACCACAGTACTCACCATATACCACAGCACTCACCATATACCACAGCACTCAGCATATACCACAGCTCTCACCATATACCACAGCACTCACCATATACCACAGCACTCAGCATATACCACAGTACTCACCATATACCACAGCTCTCACCATATACCACAGCACTCACCATATACCACAGTACTCACCATATACCACAGTACTCAGCATATACCACAGTACTCACCATATACCACAGCACTCAGCATATACCACAGTACTCACCATATACCACAGTACTCACCATATACCACAGTACTCACCATATACCACAGCACTCAGCATATACCACAGTACTCACCATATACCACAGCACTCACCATATACCACAGCACTCACCATATACCACAGCACTCACCACATACCACAGCTCTCACCATATACCACAGCACTCAGCATATACCACAGCACTCAGCATATACCACAGTACTCACCACACACCACAGCACTCACCATATACCACAGCACTCACCATATACCACAGTTCTCACCACATACACAACAACAACAACAACACAATCAGCACACTTCTCCTGAGCAGAAGGCTCACTGTGAGTACCTCCACGCTTCGTTCTAAAGGTTAGCGGAGAACCGCAGATACAGAACGTGTAAAACACTGATGCACAACATAGAAAAATGTTCTCTCCTAAGTTAGAAATTACTCGAGTAGACATTCAAACTAATCTCAGAGTATAAAGGGTTAAAACACTGTGTTTTCAATGTTTCATTCGTATGTTTTACAGTGCTTTTAAGGTGAAAGTCCAGTTAAGGTGGTAGGGCATTTAAGGTGGCATGGATCATTAAATAGTACACAGGATGGTGTGAATCTTTTGAAGGTTTATTTTAGCAGTTTGTTTAAAGTGTTGTTTAAAGGTGTCAAGAAATTTAAATTAGATTTACGTCTTTAGTTGTTTTGTTTGTTATTTTGGCGTTTGCCCGTCCCTGAAGTCAGTGTCCCATCCATTCGTCATTTGTTGTCAATAAACTTGCCCTTTCTGGTTTTTAACAGTGTCCGGTGTTTGGTCTGGCAGAGGTCAGGGGAGAGAACCCACTCTCAATTTTCGTTATGGCCTGACCCTAGACCAGGTCGTAACAGCAGTTTATTTAAGATGTCAAGAAATTTAAGGTAGCAGTGCAACCACAGAGCAACCACAGGGCACATCCAGCCATCAAGCAGTTTTTAAACAAAACTTTCGTTATTATCGGTGGGGTTTTTTAAACTAACTTAAAGTATGTGCACGAACTTTCCCTTTCTAGTTTGATTTTATTATTATTAGTTATTGTTACTTATATAGCAATCAATCATTATTATAATTTACTAGGATTTTTTTGTTATTATTATTAGTAGTAGTATTTATTGAAGGTAGATGTTTTTCACCCCACCCTCGCCCGATGACTCTGGGATTGGCTCCAGACTCCGTGATATAATGATATAGAAAAATGCAAATGAGCAAAAATGGAGATACATGTTTGTTTGGACAGCAATGATGTAACGACCATTCAACAAAGGGGAATGACGAGGGAGGGCGCCTGCTTTGGTTTCCAGTCAAAGCCAAAAAAATTCACCAAAACAAACCCAAACATGCTCAGCATCCAAACCCAAACACTAAATTCCACAGTTTTCAAACCAACACGCCGCCAGGAACCGGCTGCGAAGTGTCGGAGACCTACCTTCTGAATATATCATCCCTGAAAAGCCTGTATCTCCATATTTGTTTTTTATTTTTCTATATGATTTAAACACGACAGGTGTTCTTTATATCCTGCCAGAGTTTCATGATAAACTGACCAATAGAAACGCTCCAAACCACCTACAATAAAATCTCTTTACACTGAACACAATAACGACCAATGAGGTGTTTAAATTTACTGCGGATGTGAGTAGATTAATGAATCCAGGTGATCTGAATAATCCAGGCCGGGTTTTGCCTCCTCTCCTCTCCAGATTCATGCTTTTTAAAATACCCCGCTAAAAGAGTGGGGCCTAATTCTGGCACCAATTCACCCAATCTGGCAACACTGCTATTACCCAGGCTGTGGGTTCAGACCATGTGGTGGTAGTACGAGTGAAGACTGATTTAACGAGGAGGGAGAACTCTGAGAGCTCATTCTGGAGTTCTGGACGGCTTTAACCTGTAGCTGGACGGCAGGACCCCCTCCCTGAGATCAGACTGATGTAGGACTGAGGAATGCGGGGGGGCTGATAAGGTGAGGAAGTGAAATTTATAGGATGTGAGATCAGTAGATAGACGTGAGATCAGTAGAAGTTTGTGAGATCAGTAGAAGGACGTGAGATCAGTAGAAGGATGTGAGATCAGTAGAAGGACGTGAGATCTGTAGATAGACGTGAGATCAGTAGAAGGACGTGAGATCTGTAGATAGACGTGAGATCAGTAGAAGAACGTGAGATCTTTAGAAGGACGTGAGATCAGTAGAAGGACGTTAGATCAGTAGAAGGACGTGAGATCAGTAGAAAGACGTGAGATCAGTAGAAGAACGTGAGATCTGTAGAAGTTTGTGAGATCAGTAGAAGTTTGTGAGATCAGTAGAAGGACGTTAGACTAGTAGAAGGACGTGAGATCAGTAGGACGTAATATCAGTAGACAGATGTGAGATCAGTAGAAGTTTGTGAGATCAGTAGAAGGACGTGAAATCAGTAGAAGGACGTTAGATCAGTAGAAGTTTGTGAGATCAGTAGAAGGATGTGAGATCAGTAGAAGGATGTGAGATCAGTAGATAGACGTGAGATCAGTAGATAGACGTGAGATCAGTAGAAGGACGTGAGGTCAGTAGAAGGATGTAAGATCAGTAGAAGGACGTGAGATCAGTAGATAGACGTGAGATCAGTAGATAGACGTGAGATCAGTAGAAAGACGTGAGATTAGTAGAAGGACGTAAGATCAGTAGAAGTTTGTGAGATCAGTAGAGGGACGTAAGATCAGTAGAAGGACGTGAGATCAGTAGATAGACGTGAGATCAGTAGATAGACGTGAGATCAGTAGATAGACGTGAGATCAGTAGAAGGACGTAAGATCAGTAGAAGGACGTGAGATCAGTAGAAGGACGTAAGATCAGTAGAAGGACGTGAGATCAGTAGATAGACGTGAGTTCAGTAGATAGACGTGAGATCAGTAGAAGGACGTGAGTTCAGTAGATAGACGTGAGATCAGTAGAAGGACGTGAGATCAGTAGAAGGACGTGAGATCAGTAGAAGGACGTGAGATCAGTAGAAGGACGTAAGATCAGTAGAAGTTTGTGAGATCAGTAGAAGTTTGTGAGATCAGTAGAAGGACGTGAGGTCAGTAGAAGGACGTGAGGTCAGTAGAAGGACGTTAGATTAGTAGAAGGACGTGAGATCAGTAGAAGGACATTAGATTAGTAGAAGGACGTGAGATCAGTAGATAGACGTGAGATCAGTAGATAGACGTGAGATCAGTAGAAGGACGTGAGATCAGTAGATAGACGTGAGATCAGTAGAAGGACGTGAGATCAGTAGAAGGACGTTAGATTAGTAGAAGGACGTGAGATCAGTAGAAGGACATTAGATTAGTAGAAGGACGTGAGATCAGTAGATAGACGTGAGATCAGTAGATAGACGTGAGATCAGTAGAAGGACGTGAGGTCAGTAGAAGGATGTAAGATCAGTAGAAGGACGTGAGATCAGTAGATAGACGTGAGATCAGTAGATAGACGTGAGATCAGTAGAAAGACGTGAGATTAGTAGAAGGACGTAAGATCAGTAGAAGTTTGTGAGATCAGTAGAGGGACGTAAGATCAGTAGAAGGACGTGAGATCAGTAGATAGACGTGAGATCAGTAGATAGACGTGAGATCAGTAGATAGACGTGAGATCAGTAGAAGGACGTAAGATCAGTAGAAGGACGTGAGATCAGTAGAAGGACGTAAGATCAGTAGAAGGACGTGAGATCAGTAGATAGACGTGAGATCAGTAGATAGACGTGAGATCAGTAGAAGGACGTGAGTTCAGTAGATAGACGTGAGATCAGTAGAAGGACGTGAGATCAGTAGAAGGACGTGAGATCAGTAGAAGGACGTAAGATCAGTAGAAGTTTGTGAGATCAGTAGAGGTTTGTGAGATCAGTAGAAGGACGTGAGGTCAGTAGAAGGACGTGAGGTCAGTAGAAGGACGTTAGATTAGTAGAAGGACGTGAGATCAGTAGAAGGACATTAGATTAGTAGAAGGACGTGAGATCAGTAGATAGACGTGAGATCAGTAGATAGACGTGAGATCAGTAGAAGGACGTAAGATCAGTAGAAGGACGTGAGATCAGTAGATAGACGTGAGATCAGTAGAAGGACGTGAGATCAGTAGAAGGACGTTAGATTAGTAGAAGGACGTGAGATCAGTAGAAGGACATTAGATTAGTAGAAGGACGTGAGATCAGTAGATAGACGTGAGATCAGTAGATAGACGTGAGATCAGTAGATAGACGTGAGATCAGTAGAAGGACGTGAGATCAGTAGATAGACGTGAGATCAGTAGAAGGACGTGAGATCAGTAGAAGGACGTGAGATCAGTAGAAGGACGTAAGATCAGTAGAAGTTTGTGAGATCAGTAGAAGTTTGTGAGATCAGTAGAAGGACGTGAGGTCAGTAGAAGGACGTGAGGTCAGTAGAAGGACGTTAGATTAGTAGAAGGACGTGAGATCAGTAGAAGGACATTAGATTAGTAGAAGGACGTGAGATCAGTAGATAGACGTGAGATCAGTAGATAGACGTGAGATCAGTAGAAGGACGTAAGATCAGTAGAAGGACGTGAGATCAGTAGATAGACATGAGATCAGTAGAAGGACGTGAGATCAGTAGAAGGACGTTAGATTAGTAGAAGGACGTGAGATCAGTAGAAGGACATTAGATTAGTAGAAGGACGTGAGATCAGTAGATAGACGTGAGATCAGTAGATAGACGTGAGATCAGTAGAAGGACGTGAGATCAGTAGAAGGACGTGAGATCAGTAGAAGGACGTAAGATCAGTAGAAGGACGTGAGATCAGTAGATAGACGTGAGATCAGTAGATAGACGTGAGATCAGTAGAAGGACGTGAGATCAGTAGATAGACGTGAGATCAGTAGAAGGACGTGAGATCAGTAGATAGACGTGAGATCAGTAGAAGGACGTGAGGTCAGTAGAAGGACGTGAGATCAGTAGAAGGACGTGAGATCAGTAGAAGTTTGTGAGATCAGTAGAAGGACGTAAGATCAGTAGAAGGACGTGAGATCAGTAGAAGTTTGTGAGATCAGTAGAAGGACGTGAGATCAGTAGATAGACGTGAGATCAGTAGAAGTTTGTGAGATCAGTAGAAGTTTGTGAGATCAGTAGAAGTTTGTGAGATCAGTAGAAGGACGTGAGATCAGTAGATAGACGTGAGGTCAGTAGAAGGACGTTAGATTAGTAGAAGGACGTGAGATCAGTAGAAGGACATTAGATTAGTAGAAGGACGTGATGTCAGAAGAAAGACGTGAGATCAGTAGAAGGACGTTAGATCAGTAGAAGGACGTGAGATCAGTAGAAGGATGTTAGATCAGTAGAAGGACGTGAGGTCAGTAGAAGGACGTGAGGACAGTAGAAAGACGTGAGATCAGTAGAAGGACGTTAGATCAGTAGAAGGACGTGAGGTCAGTAGAAGGACGTGAGGTCAGTAGAAGAACGTGAGGTCAGTAGAAGGACGTAAGATCAGTAGAAGTTTGTGAGATCAGTAGAAGTTTGTGAGATCAGTAGAAGGACGTGAGGTCAGTAGAAGGACGTGAGGTCAGTAGAAGGACGTTAGATTAGTAGAAGGACATGAGATCAGTAGAAGGACATTAGATTAGTAGAAGGACGTGAGATCAGTAGATAGACGTGAGATCAGTAGATAGACGTGAGATCAGTAGAAGGACGTGAGATCAGTAGAAGGACGTGAGATCAGTAGATAGACGTGAGATCAGTAGAAGGACGTGAGATCAGTAGAAGGACGTTAGATTAGTAGAAGGACGTGAGATCAGTAGAAGGACATTAGATTAGTAGAAGGATGTGAGATCAGTAGATAGACGTGAGATCAGTAGATAGACGTGAGATCAGTAGAAGGACGTGAGATCAGTAGAAGGACGTAAGATCAGTAGAAGGACGTGAGATCAGTAGATAGACGTGAGATCAGTAGATAGACGTGAGATCAGTAGAAGGACGTGAGATCAGTAGATAGACGTGAGATCAGTAGAAGGACGTGAGGTCAGTAGAAGGACGTGAGATCAGTAGAAGGACGTGAGATCAGTAGAAGTTTGTGAGATCAGTAGAAGGACGTGAGGTCAGTAGAAGGACGTGAGGTCAGTAGAAGGACGTTAGATTAGTAGAAGGACGTGAGATCAGTAGATAGACATGAGATCAGTAGATAGACGTGAGATCAGTAGAAGGACGTAAGATCAGTAGAAGGACGTGAGATCAGTAGAAGGATGTGAGATCAGTAGAAGGACGTAAGATCAGTAGAAGGACGTGAGATCAGTAGAAGTTTGTGAGATCAGTAGAAGGACGTGAGATCAGTAGATAGACGTGAGATCAGTAGAAGTTTGTGAGATCAGTAGAAGGACGTGAGATCAGTAGAAGGACGTGAGATCAGTAGATAGACGTGAGGTCAGTAGAAGGACGTTAGATTAGTAGAAGGACGTGAGATCAGTAGAAGGACATTAGATTAGTAGAAGGACGTGATGTCAGAAGAAAGACGTGAGATCAGTAGAAGGACGTTAGATCAGTAGAAGGACGTGAGATCAGTAGAAGGACGTTAGATCAGTAGAAGGACGTGAGGTCAGTAGAAGGACGTGAGGACAGTAGAAAGACGTGAGATCAGTAGAAGGACGTGAGGTCAGTAGAAGGACGTTAGATTAGTAGAAGGACGTGAGATCAGTAGAAGGACATTAGATTAGTAGAAGGACGTGAGATCAGTAGATAGACGTGAGATCAGTAGATAGACGTGAGATCAGTAGAAGGACGTAAGATCAGTAGAAGGACGTGAGATCAGTAGATAGACGTGAGATCAGTAGAAGGACGTGAGATCAGTAGAAGGACGTTAGATTAGTAGAAGGACGTGAGATCAGTAGAAGGACATTAGATTAGTAGAAGGACGTGAGATCAGTAGATAGACGTGAGATCAGTAGAAGGACGTGAGATCAGTAGAAGGACGTGAGATCAGTAGAAGGACGTAAGATCAGTAGAAGGACGTAAGATCAGTAGAAGGACGTGAGATCAGTAGAAGGACGTGAGATCAGTAGAAGGATGTGAGATCAGTAGAAGGATGTGAGATCAGTAGATAGACGTGAGATCAGTAGATAGACGTGAGATCAGTAGAAGGACGTGAGATCAGTAGAAGGACGTGAGATCAGTAGATAGACGTGAGATCAGTAGATAGACGTGAGATCAGTAGATAGACGTGAGATCAGTAGAAGGACGTGAGATCAGTAGATAGACGTGAGATCAGTAGAAGGACGTGAGGTCAGTAGAAGGACGTGAGATCAGTAGAAGGACGTGAGATCAGTAGAAGTTTGTGAGATCAGTAGAAGGACGTAAGATCAGTAGAAGGACGTGAATCAGTAGAAGTTTGTGAGATCAGTAGAAGGACGTGAGATCAGTAGATAGACGTGAGATCAGTAGAAGTTTGTGAGATCAGTAGAAGTTTGTGAGATCAGTAGAAGGACGTGAGATCAGTAGATAGACGTGAGGTCAGTAGAAGGACGTTAGATTAGTAGAAGGACGTGAGATCAGTAGAAGGACATTAGATTAGTAGAAGGACGTGATGTCAGAAGAAAGACGTGAGATCAGTAGAAGGACGTTAGATCAGTAGAAGGACGTGAGATCAGTAGAAGGACGTTAGATCAGTAGAAGGACGTGAGGTCAGTAGAAGGACGTGAGGACAGTAGAAAGACGTGAGATCAGTAGAAGGACGTTAGATCAGTAGAAGGACGTGAGGTCAGTAGAAGGACGTGAGGTCAGTAGAAGGACGTTAGATTAGTAGAAGGACGTGAGATCAGTAGAAGGACATTAGATTAGTAGAAGGACGTGAGATCAGTAGATAGACGTGAGATCAGTAGATAGACGTGAGATCAGTAGAAGGACGTAAGATCAGTAGAAGGACGTGAGATCAGTAGATAGACGTGAGATCAGTAGAAGGACGTGAGATCAGTAGAAGGACGTTAGATTAGTAGAAGGACGTGAGATCAGTAGAAGGACATTAGATTAGTAGAAGGACGTGAGATCAGTAGATAGACGTGAGATCAGTAGATAGACGTGAGATCAGTAGAAGGACGTGAGATCAGTAGAAGGACGTGAGATCAGTAGAAGGACGTAAGATCAGTAGAAGGACGTGAGATCAGTAGATAGACGTGAGATCAGTAGATAGACGTGAGATCAGTAGAAGGACGTGAGATCAGTAGATAGACGTGAGATCAGTAGAAGGACGTGAGGTCAGTAGAAGGACGTGAGATCAGTAGAAGGGCGTGAGATCAGTAGAAGTTTGTGAGATCAGTAGAAGGACGTAAGATCAGTAGAAGGACGTGAGATCAGTAGAAGTTTGTGAGATCAGTAGAAGGACGTGAGATCAGTAGATAGACGTGAGATCAGTAGAAGTTTGTGATATCAGTAGAAGGACGTGAGATCAGTAGATAGACGTGAGGTCAGTAGAAGGACGTTAGATTAGTAGAAGGACGTGAGATCAGTAGAAGGACATTAGATTAGTAGAAGGACGTGATGTCAGAAGAAAGACGTGAGATCAGTAGAAGGACGTTAGATCAGTAGAAGGACGTGAGATCAGTAGAAGGACGTTAGATCAGTAGAAGGACGTGAGGTCAGTAGATAGACGTGAGGTCAGTAGAAGGATGTTAGATCAGTAGAAGGACGTGAGGTCAGTAGAAGGACGTGAGGACAGTAGAAAGACGTGAGATCAGTAGAAGGACGTTAGATCAGTAGAAGGACGTGAGATCAGTAGAAGGACGTTAGATCAGTAGAAGGACGTGAGGTCAGTAGAAGGACGTGAGGACAGTAGAAAGACGTGAGATCAGTAGAAGGACGTTAGATCAGTAGAAGGACGTTAGATCAGTAGAAGGACGTGAGGTCAGTAGAAGGACGTGAGGTCAGTAGAAGAACGTGAGGTCAGTAGAAGGATGATCTAATTCTCTGTATACTTTATTACTCTGTTCTTTAATGATCAGGACCACCACAGAGCAGATACTATTAAGGAGGTGGATCATTCTCAGCACTGCAGTGACACTGACGTGGTGGTGGTGTGTTAGTTAGAGTGTGTTGTGCTGGTGTGAGTGGATCAGACACTGCAGTGCTGCTGGGGATTAATATGTGAACCTGTTGTAACCGATGATCAAAACTATCCAAACAGCTGCGTCTGAGCTAAACTTGGGAACTGGTCCAGCTTCGGGGAATGAAAGTGTGATGATGGTCTTCAGAAGCGCTGGTGGAGGAGCTGACGTCATGTGGACAGGCTGTCCTGCGAGTCTGGCTCTAAACAGGTTTTCATACCACCAAATTAAGCAGCTCTTAAAACAAAAACATTCCATAAAACGCTCAGTGAGTTACCGCCGCCGCGACGCTCTGCGGAGAACCCTCAAACTCACTTCTGAAGCTCCGCCTTAGTTACCCCGGTAACCTCTCGTTAACATTCATTAACGACCTGCTGATGACACTAAGCAACAATGAGCAACAATAACTAGGAAGGACGTCTGGTTACCTTGACTTACATTAAAAGTACAGAGGTTTTTTCTTCTCCTGTAAAATTACAAATCTGTCCCGACAGCAGTGCAAATAACAGATATTCACTAACTGAACGTGATCCGCCGACGTTCTTCAAAAGAACCGAGACTGTTCTGATCTAGAACATCAGCATAAATACGCAAATACAAACAAAAACAACAAACATCAATATACAAACTAGAAAAACATCTGAACTGATACACAAACCATAATAATATTCCAATCAATAATATAGACCTCAAAGCTTTCAGGCCAAACTCTTAAAGAACTGATTTCTCTGTTTACAGTTTCAGATGAAAAACGTTTAGAATTTTATAAAAACATTTATTTACATAACAGTAATTTAAAGATCCTCCGAGAACCTAAACATACAGAGCTCTTCAAAACTATAGTCTTTAAAGTTTTCTCTTCTGTAGCATCGCATAAAGAACTTATAGTAGCAGATAGTATATGAGTAAATAATCAAATATGAGGATAAATAATAAAGTAAATAATAAAGTAAATAATAAAGTAAATAGGGAAATAGAAAAGTACATAAACAAACAAAAGAGCAAAAAAGTAAACATGCCAGTAAATAAATATAGAAAATATAAAGTGAGTAAATAAACAAGTGAATAAGTAAATAAGCAAGTAAACAAATAAGTAAATTACATAAGAATGTAGGTAAATAAGTGAGTTAGTACATTAGTTATTAAGTATACAAGCTTGTAAGTAAATAAAATAATAAGCAAGTCAGTAATATTTAAGTAAATAAGTTAGTAATAAATAGTAAATGAGTAAGTAATGAGTAAGTAATGAGTAAGTAATGAGTAAGTAATGAGTACACGTGTGTATATATGTTTATTTAAGAAACTTTACTGTTTAAACTGGTTCTGAACTTCTGAATGGTGGGTGTTTACTCCTAAAATCATGCACAGTGAATCCGGAAGAACCGCTTGTGGTTCCGTACAGAACCTCTCAGTGGACCTTACTGAACAGAACCGAGGAGACACGAGTACAGAACGTAAAGAACGTAAGAACCAATTCAGAGCTCTTCTAGAACTACAGGTACAAGCCGAGAACCGCTAGGAGCTTCAGTCTCGAGTGCAGCACAGACGTGGAACACACTGACCACACCACGCTGACCACACTGACCACACCACGCTGACCACACCACACTGACCACACCACGCTGACCACACTGACCACACCACGCTGACCACATCACGCTGACCACACCACGCTGACCACACCACACTGACCACACCACACTGACCACGCTGACCAAACTGACAACATCACACTGACCACACCACGCTGACCACACCACACTGACCACGCTGACCACACCACGCTGACCACACCACGCTGACCACACCACACTGACCACACCACACTGACCACACCACACTGACCACACCATGCTGACCACACCATGCTGACCACACAAACCTACGGTCATTAACACAAACCACTCAATAAACACACACACTGAGCAGAACCAGTAACTGGACGGTCCTGCAGACTGAAATCAGTCAAAGCACTGACCGTTAGAACACAACGCTCACTGGGCCCAGCGGCACCGGTCAGTTAGAGACACCAGAGTCTCGTCTCAAGAACTGATTCTGGGAGAAGCTGGACGATCCAACGAGACAGCTCAGACATACGGGCAGAACACACCGGACCCGGTTTCTAACAGAGTGGAGGTTCTGGCGCGAGAGGAAAAAGAGAGAAACAGCAGAACCCACCCCAAAGCTCAACCTGCCAGCTCTGGAGTCTGATCCGGAGTCCAGACACACGTTTCCCTGATCAGAGTTACTGATCAGACGGTCTGATCAAACTCACAAACAATCAATATCATCACTAATACCAAAACACACACATAGATATTAACAATAATACTAATAATGAGTCCAGAACAGAAGCCTTTCATATTAAACTAAGCTTTAATTTTATTTTACTGACTCCGCCCACAAATAATAACACTACAAAACACAGTCCGAGTCATTTACAGACAGAATTCAGATTATTACAGCATCTGATCTGCTTATTCTTCAGCAGTCATTTAACACTACGACGTCTGGTCAGTAGGGGGAGCACTGCAGCTTAACCCCCCAGCGGCTGAGCGCTGTTATTTTATTGGCTCTCTGTTAGTAAACCAGAACAGATTACTCAATAGGTTTTATGGGCGAGTGTCCAGGGGCCCGAGCCAGTGAGGGGCCCCCCTGAGCAAATATAAGAAAATCTATACGGCTCCGGGGGGGACACTTTACTGGCAACGCTTATCACTCTCCACGGCTCTCCTGAACCTTCTCTCCATCTTCACCTTCACTCTGCTTAGTGACCGCTCAGGTGTCCTCCAGAGCTGTACTCAATATCAAAAACACTGCATCCCCCGGTCAGCAGTGGTCAGTTCACTGACCACCAGAAAGAAACCCAGCCGGGGGGATCTGCAACAGACTGATTTTAAACAGGCAGGACGTAGATGAAGCATCACTCCGTCTGTATATACACTGTTAGTATATATACACTGCAGCCAGGTGAGCACTACTCTACTCTATATACTCTCTGTACTTATTTGAGTATTTCTGTTACTTCATACTTAATATTATTACCAGGTGGCCTAAATCAGTACTCAGTACTCAGTACACAATAACAGTACCTCCATGTAAAGCCACTTGAGTAAAAGTACAACTAGGGGGCAGTGGAACACCCACATACACACACACACACTAGGGGGCAGCGGAACACCCACCTACACACACACACACACACACACTACTAGGGGGCAGTGGAACACCCACACACACACACACACACACTAGGGGGCAGTGGAGTGGTGAGAAGCCCTATACACAGTAGCGGGGGGAATTGGGGGTCACTTACGCCCAGCTCATGACTTCCGACATGCCGAAGCGCCGGACAGGCTGTTTAATGTGGGGGTAGTGAGCCCCTCTGAAGCCCCCCGGGCGGCTGTGTGGCTGTACCGGCTGCCCTGCAGGTCTAACTGTTCCATTTCCGTCTTCTCTCTGACTCTCGTGTGTATGTGGGCGGAAGACCTTGAGCGCCGGTGTCTCTTCCTGGACACTCAATCTTTACAGCCTTGACATTCAGCAGCCTCCCGCTCAGAGCCAGCGCGCCGCTGGGCTAATGCTGGGCTGGGCTTCTCTGGGTGGGTTTCTCTGGGTGGGTTTCTCTGGTTGAGTTTCTCTGGGTGGGTTTCTCTGGGTGGGCTTCTCTGGGTGGGTTTCTCTGGTTGAGTTTCTCTGGGTGGGTTTCTCTGGGTGGGTTTCTCTGGGTGGGTGAGGATGTCATGTTCTCTGCCGAGCTGGAGGCAGGAAGCCGTATGTTTAGGGTTACGAGGAGCTGCACCAGCCTCACTGCGATGGCTTTAACATCTCCCAGCGCGGCCGGCTCAGCTCACAGCTGCTGTTTCAAACTCGACCTTCTGCTGTCGGCACCGCTCTTACTGTAAATAACCCCACTGACAACCAAAACACACACACAGGCTCCGCACGGAGGTCCCAGACAGGAACTCTAACCCGTTTCATAATAATTCTGTCTTACCGAGTCACATCTGTTCACAGTGGTGGTGAATGGAACCAGACGTCCACCTCTAAAAGCTGTTCTAGATACAGTCACATCTGTTCACAGTGGTGGTGAATAGAACCAGACGTCCTCCTCTAGAAGCTCCTCACAGAAAGTTCTTACAGTAGATGTTATAAATACACTGTCTGATTCTGAGACGCTGTTTATGATAGTTTAGAGAAGATCTCAGTCTTAAACTCCATTCATGGTGGAGGGATACATGCAGGACGCTGTGAGGTTCAAATAGTCCCCAAAGAAAACCTAGTATTTTCAGATCTTCCACATTTTACCATCAACATCCAGATCAACTCAGAAGACACGTGTAGCTTCACTGGTGGGTTTCATAGTAAATACAATGTGGAGATTAGTGTTGTAGACATGGAGACCCCTGGTTACCATCACCACCACTGTAAACACCATCACCACCACTGTAAACATCATCACCACCACTGTAAACATCATCACCACCACTGTAAACATCATCACCACCACTATAAACCCCATCACCACCACTGTTAACACCACCACCACCACTGTAAACACCACCACCACTGTAAACACCACCACCACCACTGTAAACATCATCACCAATACTGTAAACACCATCATCAGCACTGTAAACACCATCACCACCACCACCACTGTAAACACCATCACCACCACTGTAAACATCATCACCACCACTGTAAACACCATCACCACCACTGTAAACATCACCACCACCGTAAACACCATCACCACCACTGTAAACACCATCACTACCACTGTAAACACCATCCCAGTTTGATATCTTGTTTCTGTTCTGTATGTTTATGTACTGTGTACAGGTTCTGGGTTTAGTGATGTAGTATTTGTCTTTAGTTAAGGTGTTTTCTAGAAACTGACCTAAACGTGAACCCATTGAACTTTACGACCTGCAGGAGACACCTGGAACCGTTTCTGACCTCCATCAGTGCCTTGTTGTCGTTTTGGTCACTTGAAGCATCTACTTGAGCTAATTAGCCACCCTGATTGCTACTTGACTTTAGTTTATAGGCTCATATAAAACAATACACCACCCTGCTCTACACACACACACACACACACACACACACACACACACACACACACACAACGCACACACACACACACACACACACACACACACACACACACACACACACACACACACACAGCTACACTCACACTAACAGCTACACTCTCTCTCTCTCACACACACACACACACACACACACACAGCTACACTCACTCAGTAAAGGCTCAGTAGGAACTCAGTAAAGGCTCAGTAGGAACTCAGTAAAGGCTCAGTAGGGACTCAATAGGGACTCAATAGAGACTCAATAAAGGCTCAGTAGAGACTCAGTAGAGACTCAGTAGGGACTCAGTGGAGGCTCAGCAGGGACTCAGTAAAGGCTCAGTAGGGACTCAATAGGGACTCAATAGAGACTCAATAAAGGCTCAGTAGAGACTCAGTAGAGACTCAGTAGGGACTCAGTGGAGGCTCAGCAGGGACTCAGTAAAGGCTCAGTAGGGATTCAGTAAAGGCTCAGTAGGGACTCAGTGGAGGCTCAGCAGGGACTCAGTAAAGGCTCAGTAGGGACTCAGTAAAGGCTCAGTAGGGACTCAGTGGAGGCTCAGTAGGGACTCAGTAAAGGCTCAGTGGGGACTCAGTAAAGGCTCAGTAGGGACTCAGTAAAGGCTTAGTAGGGACTCAGTGGAGGCTCAGCAGGGACTCAGTGGAGGCTCAGCAGGGACTCAGTAAAGGCTCAGTAGGGACTCAGTAAAGGCTCAGTAGGGACTCAATAGGGACTCAATAGAGACTCAATAAAGGCTCAGTAGAGACTCAGTAGGGACTCAATAAGGACTCAATATAGGCTCAGTATAGGCTCAGTAGGGACTCAGTGGAGGCTCAGCAGGGACTCAGTAAAGGCTCAGTGGGGACTCAGTAAAGGCTCAGTAGGGACTCAGTAAAGGCTTAGTAGGGACTCAGTGGAGGCTCAGTAGGGACTCAGTGGAGGCTCAGCAGGGACTCAGTAAAGGCTTAGTAGGGACTCAGTAAAGGCTCAGTAGGGACTCAGTAAAGGCTTAGTAGGGACTCAGTGGAGGCTCAGGGGGGACTCAGTGGAGGCTCAGCAGGGACTCAGTAAAGGCTCAGTAGGGACTCAGTAAAGGCTCAGTAGGGACTCAGTGGAGGCTCAGTAGGGACATTAATTATCATTTATTTCAACGGGCCAGTAAGCAGAGACACTTGTTGCTGACCTCTAGACTCTAAGCACTTTTTTTAACCACCTGGAATACCATGTTTAGGAACATCTTTGCAACCACCTGGGATAAGCATATAAATCCAGTTAGGTTATCAAAAGGAGTTAAAGTGTTTTTAGCCGGATCACTCAAGCAGAACGTCCCTCTTCTGGGTTTTACTGGGCAGGGTTACAGCTGTTAGCTTTAGCATTAGCAGTCAAATTCTAAATTCTCCTGAACTCTGCTGTACCTAAACGCTGCTCTATAACACTGTTATAACACCTTATTCTACAGGGACGTTGGGTAGAAATGTGTAGGTACATGATTATGAGGCTTTACGAAGTATTAGATGGTATTTATGAGGTATTAGATGAAAAAAGTCTGACCGCCCACACGCAGCCCACACGCAACTCCAACACGTGTCATGTATGTTGCACAGACACCGTGTGAGTCACTCAGACGGGAAAGGAAGTCTTAATTACTTAATTACAGCCTTGCTAACAAATACAGTCCCACCAAAAATGTATGAGCAGCAACGGTTCCTGGGTTTAAGGACAACTTTAGGTGGACATCACGTCCACTACACGAGAAGAAGTCACCACCAGACTATCGTTCTGATTCGTCTTTTTCAACAGGAAGCTGTTCTTATTGTCTGAATGAGCTCGATTAGCGGTGCAGCTATTTTTATCCATAAAATAATTCTCGTTTAGCCGCCAAGTTTATTAGTTCATTAGTCCTTTGTAGGTTAACTCAGAGTCAACGGAGCAGCCAGAGGTGTTAAACAGGAAAAACAGGCCAGTCCAGCAGTGAGAGCTCCAGTACCATAAAAGTAAACAATAACAATTACACAAAGATAGGACGAGATTCCCACCAGAGTTGATCACTGTAATGGTCAGAGATGATCACTGTAATGGTCAGAGATGATCACTGTAATGGTCAGAGTTGATCACTGTAATGGTCAAAGTTGATGACTGTAATGGTTTGAGTTGATCACTGTAATGGCCAGAGTTGATCACTGTAATAGAGTTGATCACTGTAATGGTCAGAGTTGATCACTGTAATAGAGTTGATCACTGTAATGGTCAGAGTTGATCACTGTAATGGTCAGAGTTGATCACTATAATGGTCAGAGTTGATCACTGTAATAGAGTTGATCACTGTAATGGTCAGAGTTGATCACTGTAATAGAGTTGATCACTGTAATGGTCAGAGTTGATCACTGTAATGGTTCGAGTTGATCACTGTAATGGTCAGAGTTGATCACTGTAATAGAGTTGATCACTGTAATAGAGTTGATCACTGTAATGGTCAGAGTTGATCACTGTAATGGTCAGAGTTGATCACTGTAACGGTCAGAGTTGATCACTGTAATGGTCAGAGTTAATCACTGTAATAGTCAGAGTTGATGACTGTAATGGTCAGAGTTGATCACTGTAATGGTCAGAGTTGATCACTGTAATGGTCAGAGTTGATCACTGTAATAGTCAGAGTTGATGACTGTAATGGTCAGAGTTGATCACTGTAACGGTCAGAGTTGATCACTGTAATAGTCAGAGTTGATCACTGTAATGGTCAGAGTTGATCACTGTAATGGTCCGAGTTAATCACTGTAATGGTCAAAGTTGATTACTGTAATAGAGTTGATCACTGTAATGGTCAGAGTTGATCACTGTAATAGAGTTGATCACTGTAATAGTCAGAGTTGATCACTGTAATGGTCAGAGTTGATCACTGTAATAGTCAGAGTTGATGACTGTAATGGTCAGAGTTGATCACTGTAATGGTCAGAGTTGATCACTGTAACGGTCAGAGTTGATCACTGTAATAGTCAGAGTTGATCACTGTAATGGTCAGAGTTGATCACTGTAATGGTCCGAGTTGATCACTGTAATGGTCAAAGTTGATTACTGTAATAGAGTTGATCACTGTAATGGTCAGAGTTGATCACTGTAATAGAGTTGATCACTGTAATAGTCAGAGTTGATCACTGTAATGGTCAGAGTTGATCACTGTAATAGAGTTGATCACTGTAATGGTCAGAGTTGATCACTGTAATAGAGTTGATCACTGTAATAGTCAGAGTTGATCACTGTAATGGTCAGAGTTGATCACTGTAATGGTTCGAGTTGATCACTGTAATGGTCAGAGTTGATGACTGTAATAGAGTTGATCACTGTAATGGTCAGAGTTGATCACTGTAATGGTCAGAGTTGATCACTGTATTGGTCAGAGTTAATCACTGTAATAGTCAGAGTTGATGACTGTAATGGTCAGAGTTGATCACTGTAATGGTCAGAGTTTATCACTGTAACGGTCAGAGTTGATCACTGTAATAGTCAGAGTTGATGACTGTAATGGTCAGAGTTGATCACTGTAATGGTCAGAGTTGATCACTGTAACGGTCAGAGTTGATCACTGTAATTAGTCCTTTGTAGGCTAACTCAGAGTCAACGGAGCAGCCAGAGGTGTTAAACAGATAAAACAGGCCAGTCCAGCAGTGAGAGCTCCAGTACCATAAAAGTAAACAATAACAATTACACAAAGATAGGACGAGATTCCCACCAGAGTTGATCACTGTAATGGTCAGAGATGATCACTGTAATGGTCAGAGTTGATCACTGTAATGGTCAAAGTTGATGACTGTAATGGCCAGAGTTGATCACTGTAATGGCCAGAGTTGATCACTGTAATGGTCAGAGTTGATCACTGTAATGGTCAGAGTTGATCACTGTAATAGAGTTGATCACTGTAATGGTCAGAGTTGATCACTGTAATAGAGTTGATCACTGTAATGGTCAGAGTTGATCACTGTAATAGAGTTGATCACTGTAATGGTCAGATTTGATCACTGTAATGGTTCGAGTTGATCACTGTAATAATCAGAGTTGATCACTGTAACGGTCAGAGTTGATCACTGTAATGGTCAGAGTTGATCACTATAATGGTCAGAGTTGATCACTGTAATAGAGTTGATCACTGTAATGGTCAGATTTGATCACTGTAATGGTTCGAGTTGATCACTGTAATAGTCAGAGTTGATCACTGTAACGGTCAGAGTTGATCACTGTAATGGTTCGAGTTGATCACTGTAATGGTCAGAGTTGATCACTGTAATGGTTCGAGTTGATCACTGTAATGGTCAGAGTTGATCACTGTAATAGAGTTGATCACTGTAATGGTCAGAGTTGATCACTGTAATGGTCAGAGTTGATCACTGTAACGGTCAGAGTTGATCACTGTAATAGAGTTGATCACTGTAATAGTCAGAGTTGATCACTGTAATAGAGTTTATCACTGTAATAGTCAGAGTTGATCACTGTAATGGTCAGAGTTGATCACTGTAATGGTTCGAGTTGATCACTGTAATGGTCAGAGTTGATCACTGTAATAGAGTTGATCACTGTAATGGTCAGAGTTGATCACTGTAATAGAGTTGATCACTATAATGGTCAGAGTTGATCACTGTAATAGTCAGAGTTGATGACTGTAATGGTCAGAGTAGATCACTGTAATGGTCAGAGTTGATCACTGTAATAGAGTTGATCACTGTAATAGTCAGAGTTGATCACTGTAATAGAGTTTATCACTGTAATAGTCAGAGTTGATCACTGTAATGGTCAGAGTTGATCACTGTAATGGTTCGAGTTGATCACTGTAATGGTCAGAGTTGATCACTGTAATAGAGTTGATCACTGTAATGGTCAGAGTTGATCACTGTAATAGAGTTGATCACTGTAATGGTCAGAGTTGATCACTGTAATGGTCAGAGTTGATCACTGTAACGGTCAGAGTTGATCACTGTAATAGTCAGAGTTGATGACTGTAATGGTCAGAGTTGATCACTGTAATGGTCAGAGTTGATCACTGTAATAGAGTTGATCACTGTAATGGTTAGAGTTGATGACTGTAATAGTCAGAGTTGATCGCTGTAATGATCAGAGTTGATGACTGTAATAGTCAGAGTTGATCACTGTAATGGTCAGAGTTGATCACTGTAATAGAGTTGATCACTGTAATGGTCAGAGTTGATCACTGTAATAGTCAGAGTTGATGACTGTAATGGTCAGAGTTGATCACTGTAATGGTCAGAGTTGATCACTGTAACGGTCAGAGTTGATTACTGTAATTAGTCCTTTGTAGGCTAACTCAGAGTCAACGGAGCAGCCAGAGGTGTTAAACAGATAAAACAGGCCAGTCCAGCAGTGAGAGCTCCAGTACCATAAAAGTAAACAATAACAATTACACAAAGATAGGACGAGATTCCCACCAGAGTTGATCACTGTAATGGTCAGAGATGATCACTGTAATGGTCAGAGTTGATCACTGTAATGGTCAAAGTTGATGACTGTAATGGCCAGAGTTGATCACTGTAATGGCCAGAGTTGATCACTGTAATGGTTCGAGTTGATCACTGTAATGGTCAGAGTTGATCACTGTAATAGAGTTGATCACTGTAATGGTCAGAGTTGATCACTGTAATAGAGTTGATCACTGTAATGGTCAGATTTGATCACTGTAATGGTTCGAGTTGATCACTGTAATAGTCAGAGTTGATCACTGTAATGGTCAGAGTTGATCACTATAATGGTCAGAGTTGATCACTGTAATAGAGTTGATCACTGTAATGGTCAGATTTGATCACTGTAATGGTTCGAGTTGATCACTGTAATAGTCAGAGTTGATCACTGTAACGGTCAGAGTTGATCACTGTAACGGTCAGAGTTGATCACTGTAATAGTCAGAGTTGATGACTGTAATGGTCAGAGTAGATCACTGTAATGGTCAGAGTTGATCACTGTAATAGAGTTGATCACTGTAATAGAGTTGATCACTGTAATAGTCAGAGTTGATCACTGTAATAGAGTTTATCACTGTAATGGTCAGAGTTGATCACTGTAATGGTTCGAGTTGATCACTGTAATGGTCAGAGTTGATCACTGTAATAGAGTTGATCACTGTAATGGTCAGAGTTGATCACTGTAATGGTCAGAGTTGATCACTGTAACGGTCAGAGTTGATCACTGTAATAGTCAGAGTTGATGACTGTAATGGTCAGAGATGATCACTGTAATAGTCAGAGTTGATCACTGTAATAGAGTTTATCACTGTAATAGTCAGAGTTGATCACTGTAATGGTCAGAGTTGATCACTGTAATGGTTCGAGTTGATCACTGTAATGGTCAGAGTTGATCACTGTAATAGAGTTGATCACTGTAATGGTCAGAGTTGATCACTGTAATAGAGTTGATCACTATAATGGTCAGAGTTGATCACTGTAATAGTCAGAGTTGATGACTGTAATGGTCAGAGTAGATCACTGTAATGGTCAGAGTAGATCACTGTAATGGTCAGAGTTGATCACTGTAATAGAGTTGATCACTGTAATAGTCAGAGTTGATCACTGTAATAGAGTTTATCACTGTAATAGTCAGAGTTGATCACTGTAATGGTCAGAGTTGATCACTGTAATGGTTCGAGTTGATCACTGTAATGGTCAGAGTTGATCACTGTAATAGAGTTGATCACTGTAATGGTCAGAGTTGATCACTGTAATAGAGTTGATCACTGTAATGGTCAGAGTTGATCACTGTAATGGTCAGAGTTGATCACTGTAACGGTCAGAGTTGATCACTGTAATAGTCAGAGTTGATGACTGTAATGGTCAGAGTTGATCACTGTAATGGTCAGAGTTGATCACTGTAATAGAGTTGATCACTGTAATGGTTAGAGTTGATGACTGTAATAGTCAGAGTTGATCGCTGTAATGATCAGAGTTGATGACTGTAATAGTCAGAGTTGATCACTGTAATGGTCAGAGTTGATCACTGTAATAGAGTTGATCACTGTAATGGTCAGAGTTGATCACTGTAATAGTCAGAGTTGATGACTGTAATGGTCAGAGTTGATCACTGTAATGGTCAGAGTTGATCACTGTAACGGTCAGAGTTGATTACTGTAATTAGTCCTTTGTAGGCTAACTCAGAGTCAACTGAGCAGCCAGAGGTGTTAAACAGATAAAACAGGCCAGTCCAGCAGTGAGAGCTCCAGTACCATAAAAGTAAACAATAACAATTACACAAAGATAGGACGAGATTCCCACCAGAGTTGATCACTGTAATGGTCAGAGATGATCACTGTAATGGTCAGAGTTGATCACTGTAATGGTCAAAGTTGATGACTGTAATGGCCAGAGTTCATCACTGTAATGGCCAGAGTTGATCACTGTAATGGTTCGAGTTGATCACTGTAATGGTCAGAGTTGATCACTGTAATAGAGTTGATCACTGTAATGGTCAGAGTTGATCACTGTAATAGAGTTGATCACTGTAATGGTCAGATTTGATCACTGTAATGGTTCGAGTTGATCACTGTAATAGTCAGAGTTGATCACTGTAATGGTCAGAGTTGATCACTATAATGGTCAGAGTTGATCACTGTAATAGAGTTGATCACTGTAATGGTCAGATTTGATCACTGTAATGGTTCGAGTTGATCACTGTAATAGTCAGAGTTGATCACTGTAACGGTCAGAGTTGATCACTGTAACGGTCAGAGTTGATCACTGTAATAGTCAGAGTTGATGACTGTAATGGTCAGAGTAGATCACTGTAATGGTCAGAGTTGATCACTGTAATAGAGTTGATCACTGTAATAGAGTTGATCACTGTAATAGTCAGAGTTGATCACTGTAATAGAGTTTATCACTGTAATGGTCAGAGTTGATCACTGTAATGGTTCGAGTTGATCACTGTAATGGTCAGAGTTGATCACTGTAATAGAGTTGATCACTGTAATGGTCAGAGTTGATCACTGTAATGGTCAGAGTTGATCACTGTAATGGTCAGAGTTGATCACTGTAATGGTCAGAGTTGATCACTGTAATGGTCAGAGTTGATCACTGTAATGGACAAAGTTGATCACTGTAATGGTCAGAGTTGATCACTGTAATAGAGTTGGACACTAATGGTCGGAGTTGATCACTGTAATGGTCAGAGTTGATCACTGTAATAGAGTAACCCTAGATCACTGTAATAGAGTTGATCACTGTAATGGTCAGAGTTGATCACTGTAATAGTCAGAGTTGATCGCTGTAATAGTCAGAGTTGATCACTGTAATGGTCAGAGTTGATCACTGTAATGGTCAGAGTTGATCACTGTAATGGTTCGAGTTGATCACTGTAATGGTCAGAGTTGATGACTGTAATGGTCAGAGTTGATGACTGTAATGGTCAGAGTTGATCACTGTAATAGTCAGAGTTGATCGCTGTAATGGTCAGAGTTGATCACTGTAATGGTCAGAGTTGATCACTGTAATGGTCAGAGTTGGTCACTGTAATGGTCAGAGTTGGGATGGTTTTATGATGAAAGGCTTGTTGTTTGAAGACTGTAAGGGGGGGTCTTTTCTCTGCACTACAGCTCTCTGCGAGTGACTCGAGTCAGGAGTCGTTTCTGCTGCCTCTGCTGTGGTTCTCTATTTAAACAGTAGAGATTTGCCGGGAGCCCGAGCGCTGGAGGAATCTGCGAGAGTCGTCCTCGCGCATGAAACTACATGTCTGCTCCTCCACCTGCCAAAACAATCTGTCAGAGGAAGCTGACGGGACGCAGCCCAGGTTCAGCCTCACATTCAGGTGCACGCTGCATGTCACCTGCGCGTTTCGGAGGAAACCTCATGTAGAGGCAAGCATCGCAAGACATGCCATCCATCCACGCGAGGCAGGAACAGAGGACGAGCGGCTTTTCTCCGAATCCACAGAGACCGAGAACATCTGCTAAATAAACACCGGCGTGTTGTTCCAGCAACGAGCGCTGACCAAACCAGACGCCATCAATCTCACTGCCTGCCAAAAGTTTGGGGACAGGAGTGCGCGGTGCCAAGCGCCGGCGCGTTTACATAACAATATACACTCATTAATAATCAGAGCAGCCGAGTCGAGTCACGCTGAGCACTCAAACTTAAACACAGTTAAACACGGTCACCAGAGCTTCGAGACGAGAACACCAGTTTATGAAGGACCAGTTCACACCAGAACTCAACCATCTCAAACTGCTCCTCCCACTCCGACTCAACTCACACTCAGTATCCTGTTCTGACTCTAACTCGTTAACTCTCCATTCGTTTCTGATTACATTAATCAGATCAACACCTCAGTTCATATCTGATCCTGAATCAGTTCAGTCGGGCTGGAGAAGATCATCACGCGTGGAGATGATGGAGCTCAAAAATGTTTAGATGGTTAAAACAGAGTTTCAGTATAAACGTTTAAACAACATTTAATAACAATAACACGCACTGGCCACACTAGTGAACACACACACTAGTGAACACACCTACACACTAAGGAGCAGTAAAACACCCACATACACACACACACTAGTGAACACACACATACATACACACACACACACACAAACTAGTAAACACACACTAGGGGGCGGTGAAACATCTACTTACATACACACACACTAGTGAACACACACTGGGGGCAGTGAAACGCCTACATACATACATACACACGCACACTAGTGAACACACACACACACTAGGGGGCGGTGAAACACCTACTTACATACACACACACACATACACTCGTGAACACACACATACATACCCATATACACACTAGTGAACACATACACACATTCACTAGTGAACACATACACACACTAGTGAACACACTCATACATACACACATACACACTAGTGAACACACACATTCACTAGTAAATACACACTGGGGCAGTGAAACACCTACATACATACACACACGCACACTAGTGAACACACACACACACACACATACACAAACTAGGGGGCAGTTAGGCACCTACTTACATACACACACACACACACACACTCACTAGTAAACACACACTTTAGGGGGCAGTGAAACACCACCATACACACAAACTCTAGGGGCAGTGAAACATACACACACACTAGTGAAAACAAACACTATGGTGCAGTGAAACACTCACATACACACGCACACTAGTGAACACACACACAGGGAGCAGTTGGGGGTTTGGTGTCTTGTTGAAGTTGTGTCCCGCTGGTTCAGGGGACGACCTTCTAGTCACGAGACTGGTTCACTAACTAACGTCCAGCTCACGACTGTTCTTATACTGTATATCATCACCACCACGTTCACTGAGCACTACTGCACGCGTGCGGTTCACCCCAGCAACAAACCTGCACCATTCATTCAAACACCCGTATCCCTCCGCCGAGAGAGCCAGACCCTAAACCACATACATACACAGCTCTGAACGAGCCCACCACGCCAACCCCCATCACCGCGCCGGCCCCCATCACCAGCACCTCCATCACCAGCACCTCCATCACCAACACCTCCGGCACCTCCATCACCAGCACCTCCAGCACCTCCAGCACCAGCACCTCTAGCACCTCCAGCCCCAGCATCTCCATCACCATCACCAACACCTCCAGCACCTCCAGCACCAGCACCTCCATCACCAGCACCTCCAGCACCAGCACCTCCATCACCAACACCTCCAGCACCTCCATCACCAGCACCTCCATCACCAGCACCTCCAGCACCAGCACCTCTAGCACCTCCAGCACCAGCATCTCCATCACCATCACCAACACCTCCAGCACCTCCAGCACCAGCACCTCCATCACCTCTAGCACCAGCACCTCCAGCACCAGCACCTCCAGCACCAGCACCTCCAGCACCAGCACCAGCACCTCCAGCACCAGCACCTCTAGCACCAGCACCTCCAGCACCAGCACCTCCAGCACCTCCAGCACCAGCACCTCCAGCACCAGCACCAGCACCAGCACCTCCAGCACCTCCATCACCTCCAGCACCAGCACCTCCATCACCTCTAGCACCAGCACCTCCAGCACCAGCACCTCCAGCACCAGCACCTCCATCACCTCCAGCACCAGCACCTCCATCACCAGCACCTCCAGCACCAGCACCTCCAGCACCTCCATCACCAGCACCTCCATCACCAGCACCTCCATCACCAGCACGTCCAGCACCAGCACCTCCAGCACCACAGTCACATAAGAGCACTGTTTACGTTCACTGGGCTGCAGAAACTGCTGAGCGTGTGGAAGAGCCAGGCCCGCTCTGGGGGGTCCGAAGGGGTCTGGAGAGCAGGGCTTTGGGCTCGTTTGGAGATGTTTTTGTTTTTTCGAGGGCATCTACGTCTAAATTGAAGTCACATGTTTGGACCGGTCCTCTTGGCTGCGCCGCGTACAGCTGATGGGCGTATGAGCACGGAGAAGAACGCAGCTCTGCTAACGTCTGCTCTTTCTTCTGTGAGGATCTTCTCATCATCTTTCCTCTGATTGGATAATGGAGTAAAGGCTGCAGTGGGGCTCGGCGGTGGCTTCTAGGAACTCATTCCTGATGGATAAAGATCTCTGTTTTGTGGAAACACTGAGACGTCTCCACTACAATGGAAAAACAGAGAGGTTCTTCAGAAGCTTCACTAAGAACCGTTTACTCAACACAACACACAGTGAACCCAACGTTCACACACTGCCTCCATCTCCTCCACTCTGTTCTTCACACACTGCCTCCTTCTCCTCCACTCTGTTCTTCACACACTGCCTCCATCTCCTCCACTCTGATCTTCACACACTGCCTCCATCTCCTCCACTCTGTTCTTCACACACTGCCTCCATCTCCTCCACTCTGATCTTCACACACTGCCTCCATCTCCTCCACTCTGTTCTTCACCTACTCACTCCATCTCCTCCACTCTGTTCTTCACACACTGCCTCCTTCTCCTCCACTCTGTTCTTCACACACTGCCTCCATCTCCTCCACTCTGTTCTTCACCTACTCACTCCATCTCCTCCACTCTGTTCTTCACACACTGCCTCCATCTCCTCCACTCTGTTCTTCACCTACTCACTCCATCTCCTCCACTCTGTTCTTCACACACTGCCTCCTTCTCCTCCACTCTGTTCTTCACACACTGCCTTCATCTCCTCCACTCTGTTCTTCACACACTGCCTCCATCTCCTCCACTCTGTTCTTCACCTACTCACTCCATCTCCTCCACTCTGTTCTTCACACACTGCCTCCTTCTCCTCCACTCTGTTCTTCACACACTGCCTCCATCTCCTCCACTCTGTTCTTCACACACTGCCTCCATCTCCTCCACTCTGTTCTTCACACACTGCCTCCATCTCCTCCACTCTGTTCCTCTCACACTGCCTCCATCTCCTCCACTCTGTTCTTCACACACTGCCTCCATCTCCTCCACTCTGTTCTTCGCCTACTCACTCCATCTCCTCCACTCTGTTCTTCACACACTGCCTCCTTCTCCTCCACTCTGTTCTTCACACACTGCCTCCATCTCCTCCACTCTGTTCTTCACACACTGCCTCCATCTCCTCCACTCTGTTCCTCACCTACTCACTCCATCTCCTCCACTCTGTTCTTCACACACTGCCTCCTTCTCCTCCACTCTGTTCTTCACACACTGCCTCCTTCTCCTCCACTCTGTTCTTCACCTACTCACTCCATCTCCTCCACTCTGTTCTTCGCACACTGCCTCCTTCTCCTCCACTCTGTTCTTCACACACTGCCTCCATCTCCTCCACTCTGTTCTTCACACACTGCCTCCATCTCCTCCACTCTGTTCTTCACCTACTCACTCCATCTCCTCCACTCTGTTCTTCACTTACTGCCTCCATCTCCTCCACTCTGTTCTTTACACACTGCCTCCATCTCCTCCACTCTGTTCTTCACCTACTCACTCCATCTCCTCCACTCTGTTCTTCACCTACTGCCTCCATCTCCTCCACTCTGTTCTTTACACACTGCCTCCATCTCCTCCACTCTGTTCTTCACACACTGCCTCCATCTCCTCCACTCTGTTCTTCACCTACTGCCTCCATCTCCTCCACTCTGTTCTTCACCTACTGCCTCCATCTCCTCCACTCTGTTCTTCACCTACTGCCTTCATCTCCTCCACTCTGTTCTTCACACACTGCCTCCATCTCCTCCACTCTGTTCTTCACACACTGCCTCCATCTCCTCCACTCTGTTCTTCACACACTGCCTCCATCTCCTCCACTCTGTTCTTCACCTACTCACTCCATCTCCTCCACTCTGTTCTTCACACACTGCCTCCTTCTCCTCCACTCTGTTCTTCACACACTGCCTCCATCTCCTCCACTCTGTTCTTCACCTACTCACTCCATCTCCTCCACTCTGTTCTTCACCTACTGCCTCCATCTCCTCCACTCTGTTCTTTACACACTGCCTCCATCTCCTCCACTCTGTTCTTCACACACTGCCTCCATCTCCTCCACTCTGTTCTTCACCTACTGCCTCCATCTCCTCCACTCTGTTCTTCACCTACTCACTCCATCTCCTCCACTCTGTTCTTCACCTACTGCCTCCATCTCCTCCACTCTGTTCTTCACCTACTGCCTTCATCTCCTCCACTCTGTTCTTCACCTACTGCCTCCATCTCCTCCACTCTGTTCTTCACACACTGCCTCCATCTCCTCCACTCTGTTCTTCACACACTGCCTCCATCTCCTCCACTCTGTTCTTCACCTACTGCCTCCATCTCCTCCACTCTGTTCTTCACACACTGCCTCCATCTCCTCTACTCTGTTCTTCACCTACTGCCTCCATCTCCTCCACTCTGTTCTTCACCTTGTCTGAGGTCTTTGTTAGGATGATGTGTGTGATGTTCTAGATAACAGGATTAGTGCTGTATGGTGTGGTTCTGTATGTTCTGAGTGCTGAGTGTGTTTGTTCTTCTCTCTTCTCTCCTGCCTCTGTGTTTGTGAGTAAGTGCCTCAGTAGATCCTCCCTGACTCGAACTCTCTCCAACACAAACACCGGCAAGCTCATCTCCAGCGACCGCACAGCCTCCCGCTTTGGCTCCGCGCACCCGGACGCCGTCCAAGCCCGCCGATACATCAGCTACTGAATATTGGGGGCCGTTTGGGCCGCTCCTCGATCACACCCCTGAGGACACACGTCCGTCCAGCAGCTCAAACCAGCGTCCAGCACTGTATCACACAAACATCAGGAAGGAACATCTGGGATGATCTACCTGCTGTTCTGCTCTGAGAAACCACCAGCAAGACAAACAACCAATAAGATTCAGCACTGTTTAACCTCTACAGGGTCTGTACGGGGGTCCTCACTGCAGCCCCTCAGGTACATAAGCTCAGAGCTGTGTTAGCTGTAAGTACGTAGATACTGAATAATTCAGAGTGTATGTTAATCAGTAGTAGTATATTCTGAATAATTCAGAGTATATATAAATAAGTAGTAGTATATTCTGAATAATTCAGAGTATATATAAATAATTAGTAGTATATTCTGAATAATTCAGAGTATATATAAATAAGTAGTGGTATATTCTGAATAATTCAGAGTATATATAAATAATTAGTAGTATATTCTGAATTATTCAGAGTATATATAAATAATTAGTAGTATATTCTGAATAATTCAGAGTATATATAAATAATTAGTAGTATATTCTGAATAATTCAGAGTATATATAAATAAGTAGTGGTATATTCTGAATAATTCAGAGTATATATAAATAATTAGTAGTATATTCTGAATTATTCAGAGTATATATAAATAATTAGTAGTATATTCTGAATAATTCAGAGTATATATAAATAATTAGTAGTAGATTCTGAATAATTCAGAGTATATATAAATAAGTAGTAGTATATTCTGAATAATTCAGAGTATATATAAATAATTAGTAGTATATTCTGAATAATTCAGAGTATATATAAATAATTAGTAGTAGATTCTGAATAATTCAGAGTATATATAAATAAGTAGTAGTAGATTCTGAATAATTCAGAGTATATAAATAAGTAGTAGTAGATTCTGAATAATTCAGAGTATATATAAATAATTAGTAGTAGATTCTGAATAATTCAGAGTATATATAAATAATTAGTAGTAGATTCTGAATAATTCAGAATATTTATAAATAATTAGTAGTAGATTCTGAATAATTCAGAGTATATATAAATAATTAGTAGTAGATTCTGAATAATTCAGAATATTTATAAATAATTAGTAGTAGATTCTGAATAATTCAGAGTATATATAAATAATTAGTAGTAGATACTGAATAATTCATAGTATATATAATTAAGTAGTAGTAGATTTTCTTATAAAGGGGTTATAAATGGTTGAAAATGACTTATTAGTCATTAGAAAGTTTTATTAAACAGTTATAGCACATTAATAAAGTGAGCTGTGATGAGATGTGAGGAGATGTGATGAGTGTGAAGCTGACAGGTTTAATACTGATTGATAGAAAAGACACAGTGAGATCAGTAAAGATCTAAATCTGAGCTTTAATAATATAAACAGATGCAGCTTCACTGTTATTTTGACTAAAGGCCAATATTGTGCTTTTTATAATAATTGTAAACATTTATGTTTATATATGATTTTTTATTTTTCTCTGTTATTTGAACACGACAACTGATCTTTATATCCTATGATCATTTCATGATGAATGTTTTCCACTGACACACTGAAAGTGAAGTTTTTAGCCTCTCCTGTAAAGTTATATATATATATATATATATCGTCGCTGTCCAATGAAAAACATATATCTCTGTTTTTGTTGATTTTGTTATTTATATAATAAACCAATGGTCGTTTATTTTGAGCAAAAATTTCATGATGAATGGACCAATAGAAATGCTCCAAAAGTGCTTGGAAAATATTCTGGTTCTATTGACTTACATTCAAAGTAAAGTATGTTTTTAGTCTTTCCTGTAACGTTGCAGTTTTGGAGATACTTGTTTTTCATTGGACAGCGACGGCATGTTTTAAAACTGACCCTGTATATGTCCTTCACTCTTTATATATTTAGCCCATCATGCAAACTTTTATTTATTTATTTATTTATTTATTTAAATCAATAGATACATTATGAAGATCCAGATCTGGCGGCGCTGCTCGCTCCGTGTTTTAGTTCTCCATGGTAAATGTGTCTGCTGCAGGTAAACGGGCTGTAGGACGGTGTAGTGTAACCTGGCATGGCGTAAACTCTCGGGGGAGTTGCTGGCAGCGTCCCACCTGCCCTCATTAGAACCTCATTACCTCTCATTACCGCTGCAGCGCTACGCTGTGTGAGCACATCTACAGAGAGGAACCTTTAATTCAGGCTCAATGGGAAACCCGAGACCCTCATGAATAATAATAACAGACATCATTGTATAGGAGGAACATAGCACTGTCCATCTGCCTCCATACAGGACAGCGTCCCGCT
The DNA here is from genome assembly GCA_021613375.1 of Megaleporinus macrocephalus. Lineage (NCBI taxonomy): Eukaryota > Metazoa > Chordata > Actinopteri > Characiformes > Anostomidae > Megaleporinus > Megaleporinus macrocephalus. The sequence goes on from CM038718.1 coordinate 37,132,587, forward strand.
CGCACCACCCGCAGCCCGTCACCGAGACCACCGCCTGAACTCTACACACCTGCTGCTAGGAGGAATCCGGGCAGAGGTCCGACAGCCTGGCTCGCCTTGAAATTTTCCAACAAACATTTTTCATCTTTGCTCTTCAGAACAAGTTAGAAAAATAAATCCCAAAACTCACAGACTGTACGTATTTACAACCCACCAGAACCCACCAGAACACATCAGATCCCACCAGAACCCACCAGAACCCACCAGAACACATCAGATCCCACCAGAATCCACCAGAACCCACCAGAACACATCAGATCCCACCAGGACCCACCAGAACCCACCAGAACACATCAGATCCCACCAGAACACACCAGAACCCACCAGAACACATCAGATCCCACCAGAACACACCAGAACCCACCAGAACACATCAGATCCCACCAGGACCCACCAGAACCCACCAGAACACATCAGATCCCCCCAGAACACACCAGAATCCACCAGAACACACCGGAACACACCAGAACACACCAGAACCCACCAGAACCCACCAGAACACATCAGATCCCACTAGAACCCACCAGAACCCACCAGAACACATCAGAACCCACCAGGACCCACCAGAACCCACCAGAACACATCAGATCCCACCAGAACACACCAGAACCCACCAGAACACATCAGATCCCACCGGAACACACCAGAACCCACCAGAACACACCAGAACACACCGGAACACACCAGAACACACCAGAACACACCAGAACACATCAGAACCCACCAGAACCCACCAGAACCCACCAGAACACATCAGATCCCACCAGAACCCACCAGAACCCACCAGAACACATCAGATCCCACCAGGACCCACCAGAACCCACCAGAACACATCAGATCCCACCAGAACACACCAGAACCCACCAGAACACATCAGATCCCACCAGGACCCACCAGAACCCACCAGAACACATCAGATCCCACCAGAACACACCAGAACCCACAAGAACACATCAGATCCCACCAGAACCCACCAGAACCCACCAGAACACATCAGATCCCACCAGGACCCACCAGAACCCACCAGAACACATCAGATCCCACCAGAACACACCAGAATCCACCAGAACACACCGGAACACACCAGAACCCACCAGAACACATCAGATCCCACCAGAACCCACCAGAACCCACCAGAACACATCAGAACCCACCAGGACCCACCAGAACCCACCAGAACACATCAGATCCCACCAGAACACACCAGAACCCACCAGAACACATCAGATCCCACCGGAACACACCAGAACCCACCAGAACACACCAGAACACACCGGAACACACCAGAACACACCAGAACACACCAGAACACATCAGAACCCACCAGAACCCACCGGAACACACCAGAGCACACCAGAACACAGAATCGTACCGCATGTAAACATACTGTAAACCTGTAATAACGCTGTTATATAAGGTAATAGTGAGAGTTCAGTACTCAGAACTGTAAACCTGAACCAGCAACCAGAACATATACACACAACCACAACACCAACCAGCAACTAGAACATTTACACACAACCACAACAACAACCAGCAACCAGAACATTTACACACAACCACAACACCAACCAGCAACCAGAACATTTACACACAACCACAACACCAACCAGAACATTTACACACAACCACAACACCAACCAGAACATTTACACACAACCACAACACCAACCAGAACATTTACACACAACCACAACACCAACCAGCAACCAGAACATTTATACACAACCACAACACCAACCAGAACATTTACACACAACCACAACACCAACCAGCAACCAGAACATTTACACACAACCACAACACCAACCAGCAACCAGAACATTTACACACAACCACAACACCAACCAGAACATTTACACACAACCACAACACCAACCAGAACATTTACACACAATCACAACACCAACCAGCAACCAGAACATTTACACACAACCACAACACCAACCAGAACATTTACACACAACCACAACACCAACCAGCAACCAGAACATTTACACACAACCACAACACCAACCAGAACATTTACACACAACCACAACACCAACCAGCAACCAGAACATTTACACACAACCACAACACCAACCAGAACATTTACACACAACCACAACAACCAGAACATTTACACACAACCACAACACCAACCAGAACATTTACACACAACCACAACACCAACCAGCAACCAGAACATTTACACACAACCACAACACCAACCAGCAACCAGAACATTTATACACAACCACAACACCAACCAGAACATTTACACACAACCACAACACCAACCAGCAACCAGAACATTTACACACAACCACAACACCAACCAGAACATTTACACACAACCACAACACCAACCAGCAACCAGAACATTTACACACAACCACAACACCAACCAGAACATTTACACACAACCACAACAACCAGAACATTTACACACAACCACAACACCAACCAGAACATTTACACACAACCACAACACCAACCAGCAACCAGAACATTTACACACAACCACAACACCAACCAGCAACCAGAACATTTACACACAACCACAACACCAACCAGCAACCAGAACATTTACACACAACCACAACACCAACCAGCAACCAGAACATTTACACACAACCACAGCACCAACCAGAACATTTACACACAACCACAACACCAACCAGAACATTTACACACAACCACAGCACCAACCAGAACATTTACACACAACCACAACACCAACCAGAACATTTACACACAACCACAACACCAACCAGCAACCAGAACATTTACACACAACCACAACACCAACCAGCAACCAGAACATTTACACACAATCACAACAACAACCAGAACATTTACACATAACCACAACACCAACCCGAACATTTACACACAACCACAACACCAACCAGCAACCAGAACATTTACACACAACCACAACACCAACCAGAACATTTACACACAACCACAACACCAACCAGCAACCATAACATTTACACACAACCACAACACCAACCAGAACATTTACACACAACCACAACACCAACCAGTAACCAGAACATTTACACACAACCACAACACCAACCAGCAACCAGAACATCTACACACAACCACAACACCAACCAGAACATTTACACACAACCACAACACCAACCAGCAACCAGAACATTTACACACAACCACAACACCAACCAGAACATTTACACACAACCACAACACCAACCAGTAACCAGAACATTTACACACAACCACAACACCAACCAGCAACCAGAACATTTACACACAACCACAACACCAACCAGAACATTTACACACAACCACAACACCAACCAGTAACCAGAACATTTACACACAACCACAACACCAACCAGCAACCAGAACATTTACACACAACCACAACACCAACCAGAACATTTACACACAACCACAACACCAACCAGCAACCAGAACATTTACACACAACCACAACACCAACCAGCAACCAGAACATCTACACACAACCACAACACCAACCAGAACATTTACACACAACCACAACAACAACCAGCAACCAGAACATTTACACACAACCACAACAACAACCAGCAACCAGAACATCTACACACAACCACAACACCAACCAGCAACCAGAACATTTACAGCACAACCACACACCAACCAGCAACCAGAACATCTACACACAACCACAAAACCAACCAGAACATTTACACACAACCACAACACCAACCAGCAACCAGAACATCTACACACAACCACAACACCAACCAGCAACCAGAACATTTACACACAACCACAACACCAACCAGCAACCAGAACATTTACACACAACCACAACACCAACCAGCAACCAGAACATTTACACACAACCACAACACCAACCAGCAACCAGAACATTACACACAACCACAACACCAACCAGCAACCAGAACATCTACACACAACCACAACACCAACCAGAACATTTACACACAACCACAACAACAACCAGCAACCAGAACATTTACACACAACCACAACAACAACCAGCAACCAGAACATCTACACACAACCACAACACCAACCAGCAACCAGAACATTTACACACAACCACAACACCAACCAGCAACCAGAACATCTACACACAACCACAACACCAACCAGAACATTTACACACAACCACAACACCAACCAGCAACCAGAACATCTACACACAACCACAACACCAACCAGCAACCAGAACATTTACACACAACCACAACACCAACCAGCAACCAGAACATTTACACACAACCACAACACCAACCAGCAACCAGAACATTTACACACAACCACAACACCAACCAGCAACCAGAACATTTACACACAACCACAACACCAACCAGCAACCAGAACATCTACACACAACCACAACAACAACCAGAACATTTAACTCTGCAGTCTGTACGTTTCACTCCGGACAGTTTCTCCAACACTCGGACACCATGGAGCAGCTTCAGCTCAGCGTTCAACACTGAAGAGACTGAAAAGACGAGCAGCTCCACCTTTATTAGCACCACAACCACAACAGTGACTGGAAGTAGCAGCCATGCTGTGTGAGTGGATCACTGTGTGCTGGTTGAAGCAGATCATCTTCAACTGAAAGTTTCACAGAGACACCTTTAACCTACTTTGTGTTTGATGTCCAGATCAAAGAGAGTAGCTAGTACAGGTAACGTTAGATACTCTAGCATCTCAACAAAAAGAGAAAACACTTTAAATGAGTGTACAACCACGTCTGGACATACAAACCATCTATCTAGAACATCAGAGAACAAAGGGATGAAGGTACAATGTCAGTAATTGTAAAAATTAAGAAGCTAAATTTGGACAGTTTGGTTGATTGATTTGTTGATTATTGATTATGAATTTTTCCAGATTGGGAATATCTGTAAGGCTGGTCGTTGACAGTGAGGTGATGGTTGTTCTGCTACATGTAGAGCCGAATTAAGCGAATGTGGTACGTCATGTCCCTCAAAGTGTCCTCCTCAATAAAAAGCAGGTCTCCTCCGAATAATACAGCTATTGTTAAACGCAGCTCGCGGTGAAACTCTTCAGGACCGACTTCCCAACCAGCGGAGAAACTGGGCGGACGTGTTGACTGTTTTCCCAAACCGAGGCATTTAGCACAACCTGCAAGATCTGACAGCTCTTAGTGGAGCCCGTGAAGCTGCTGGTTCATTAAATCGTTCAGAATGAGGAGGCGTCCTCGGCCCTGGGCATGTGAGGGAAAAGAAAACACCCTCATCATCAGTTTTTATAAGATAGAAATAGTTTTTCTTCCCCATAAACACTACGGAAACCGCGGAGGCCCTTTATACGTTACAGATGTGGCTGAATTGTTCTTAGCTCGTTGGCTTGGGGTTTATTGTGTGAGGCGGCTGAGCAGTCGAGCCAGACTCGGATACGTGGCCGGCCTTCTTGCAGTATCGCTTTGTTTCCAGAGCAGCTTGAATAAATGAGTTCACTTCACCGGCACAGGACGTGCAGCCAGCCCGGATTTATAGAACCGCTTTGCCTAGAGGGTCCGCAAGGCGCTGGATACCCCCCGGACGCAACCTCACCTGAAACCCGCTCGCTACCCCTGACACTTCACCGCACCGTCCCCAGCGTGGGACTAAACTTTACTGTCCATTTGCGTCCCGCTGCGTTTATGGCTCTATGAAGATATACTCGTATAAATATGGTGGTAAAAAGGGGTCTTTGTGTTGTGATACAGGAGGGCCGTTCTGTCCTGGGGGTCCGAATGTGCAGTGTTATGTAGCTGTTATTACACGTGTATTTATTACACTCAGGTGTTTAACTATGTCGTTACTGTTCAAAGGAAAACAAGTATCTGTTAAATAATAACTTTACAGGAGAGAACAAAAACAGTCTTCACCTTCAATGTAAGTCAATAGAACCAGAAATATTTCCATACTAACCACTACACCACCTTACTGACCACTACACCACCTTACTAACCACTACACCACCTTACTGACCACTACACCACCATACTAACCACTACACCACCATACTAACCACTACACCACCTTACTGACCACTACACCACCTTACTAACCACTACACCACCGTACTAACCACTACACCACCATACTAACCACTACACCACCGTACTAACCACTACACCACCATACTAACCACTACACCACCGTACTAACCACTACACCACCATACTGACCACTACACCACCATACTAACCACTACACCACCTTACTAACCACTACACCACCATACTAACCACTACACCACCATACTAACCACTACACCACCTTACTAACCACTACACCACCATACTAACCACTACACCACCATACTAACCACTACACCACCGTACTAACCACTACACCACCATACTAACCACTACACCACCTTACTGACCACTACACCACCTTACTAACCACTACACCACCTTACTAACCACTACACCACCATACTAACCACTACACCACCTTACTGACCACTACACCACCTTACTAACCACTACACCACCATACTAACCACTACACCACCATACTAACCACTACACCACCTTACTGACCACTACACCACCTTACTAACCACTACACCACCTTACTGACCACTACACCACCATACTAACCACTACACCACCATACTAACCACTACACCACCGTACTAACCACTACACCACCATACTAACCACTACACCACCATACTAACCACTACACCACCATACTAACCACTACACCACCGTACTAACTACTACACCACCATACTAAACACTACACCACCGTACTAACCACTACACCACCTTACTAACCACTACACCACCTTACTGACCACTACACCACCTTACTGACCACTACACCACCTTACTGACCACTACACCACCGTACTAACCACTACACCACCATACTAACCACTACACCACCGTACTAACCACTACACCACCATACTAACCACTACACCACCATACTAACCACTACACCACCGTACTAACTACTACACCACCATACTAAACACTACACCACCGTACTAACCACTACACCACCTTACTAACCACTACACCACCTTACTGACCACTACACCACCTTACTGACCACTACACCACCATACTTACCACTACACCACCTTACTGACCACTACACCACCTTACTGACCACTACACCACCTTACTGACCACTACACCACCATACTAACCACTACACCACCTTACTGACCACTACACCACCATACTAACTACTACACCACCATACTGACCACTACACCACCTTACTGACCACCATACTAACCACTACACCACCGTACTAACCACTACACCACCGTACTAACCACTACACCACCTTACTGACCACTACACCACCATACTAACCACTACACCACCATACTAACCACTACACCACCTTACTGACCACTACACCACCTTACTAACCATTACACCACCATACTAACCACTACACCACCGTACTAACCACTACACCACCGTACTAACCACTACACCACCTTACTAACCACTACACCACCTTACTGACCACTACACCACCGTACTGACAACTTCACCACCATACTGACCACTACACCACCATACTAACCACTACACCACCATACTGACCACTACACCACCTTACTGACCAACATACTAACCACTACACCACCGTACTAACCACTACACCACCATACTAACCACTACACCACCTTACTGACCACTACACCACCTTACTGACCACTACACCACCATACTGACCACTACACCACCATACTAACCACTACACCACCATACTAACCACTACACCACCATACTGACCACTACACCACCTTACTGACCACCATACTAACCACTACACCACCGTACTAACCACTACACCACCATACTGACCACTACACCACCTTACTAACCACTACACCACCATACTAACCACTACACCACCTTACTGACCACTACACCACCTTACTGACCACTACACCACCTTACTAACCACTACACCACCATACTAACCACTACACCACCATACTAACCACTACACCACCATACTAACACTACACCACTGTACTAACCACTACACCACCATACTAACCACTACACCACCTTACTGACCACTACACCACCTTACTGACCACTACACCACCTTACTAACCACTACACCACCATACTAACCACTACACCACCATACTAACCACTACACCACCATACTAACACTACACCACCGTACTAACCACTACACCACCTTACTGACCACTACACCACCATACTAACCACTACACCACCATACTAACACTACACCACCATACTAACCACTACACCACCGTACTAACTACTACACCACCATATTAACCACTACACCACCATACTAACACTACACCACCATACTAACCACTACACCACCTTACTGACCACTACACCACCTTACTGACCACTACACCACCTTACTGACCACTACACCACCATACTAACCACTACACCACCATACTAACCACTACACCACCATACTAACACTACACCACCATACTAACCACTACACCACCTTACTGACCACTACACCACCATACTGACCACTACACCACCATACTAACCACTACACCACCGTACTGACCACTACACCACCATACTAACCACTACACCACCATACTAACACTACACCACCATACTAACCACTACACCACCATACTAACCACTACACCACCATACTAACCACCATACTAACCACTACACCACCGTACTAACCACTACACCACCTTACTGACCACCATACTAACCACTACACCACCGTACTAACCACTACACCACCTTACTGACCACTACACCACCATACTAACCACTACACCACCTTACTAACCATTACACCACCATACTAACCACTACACCACCGTACTAACCACTACACCACCGTACTAACCACTACACCAACGTACTGACCACTACACCACCATACTAACCACTACACCACCGTACTAACCACTACACCACCGTACTAACCACTACACCACCTTACTGACCACTACAACACCTTACTGACCACTACACCACCATACTAACCACTACACCACCATACTAACCACTACACCACCTTACTGACCACTACACCACCATACTAACCACTACACCACCATACTGACCACTACACCATCATACTAACTACTACACCACCATACTGACCACTACACCACCGTACTGACCACTACACCACCGTACTGACCACTACACCACCATACTAACCACTACACCACCGTACTAACTACTACACTGGGCATTTTTAAAGCAACCAAATCAAACATTTTCATCAGCCAATGGTAGCCCTGCTTTCAGCTCCTTAAGAATCTTTTCTACAAACATGAACTATTTTAAAGGTGAAAAATTTCATAATCTGAATGTTTGGAAGAACCATTTAAATTACTAAGGTGGAACCCTTTGGAACCCAGCAGATACCTGGCTGTAGAGTCAGATAAAAAACGGTCTGATCTGCTCCGCCTCTCATACAGAATGAAGAGATGAACAGACGGACAGATGGACGGTCAGATGACGCGTGTATGCATGTGAATGAACGGACAAACAGACATGCAGACAGAGGGACAAAAAACAAACAGATGAAGGGATGAATAAACAAATAAGTGCATGGACAGACGGACAGATGAGCAAACAGATGGACAAATCAACAGACATGCAGAAAATCAGATAGACAGATAAACAAACGAGTCTGACAGAAGACGCAACACAAATAAAGGAATAGACAAACAAATGACGCTCGTAAAAATAAACAATCCGACAGATGAAGAAATACTCTGAGTGTGAAGAAATGAAGGGATGAAGGAACAGTGTTGGTGGTGATAAAGGAATGAAGGGATGAAGGAAAAGTGTTGGTGATGATAAAGGAATGAAGGGATGAAGGAACAGTGTTGGTGGTGATAAAGGAACGAAAGGATGAAGGAACAGTGTTGGTGGTGATAAAGGAATGAAAGGATGAAGGAACAGTGTTGGTGATGATAAAGGAATGAAGGGATGAAGGAACAGTGTTGGTGATGATAAAGGAATAAAGGGATGAAGGAACAGTGTTGGTGATGATAAAGGAATGAAGGGATGAAGGAACAGTGTTGGTGGTGATAAAGGAATAAAGGGATGAAGGAACAGTGTTGGTGATGATAAAGGAATAAAGGGATGAAGGAACAGTGTTGGTGATGATAAAGGAATGAAGGGATGAAGGAACAGTGTTGGTGATGATAAAGGAATGAAGGGATGAAGGAACAGTGTTGGTGATGATAAAGGAATAAAGGGATGAAGGAACAGTGTTGGTGATGATAAAGGAATGAAGGGATGAAGGAACAGTGTTGGTGGTGATAAAGGAATAAAGGGATGAAGGAACAGTGTTGGTGATGATAAAGGAATAAAGGGATGAAGGAACAGTGTTGGTGATGATAAAGGAATGAAGGGATGAAGGAACAGTGTTGGTGATGATAAAGGAATGAAGTGATGAAGGAACAATGTTGGTGATGATAAATAAATGAAGAGATGAAGGAACAGTGTTGGTGATGATGAATGAAGGGATGAAGGAACAGTGCTGATGATAAATGAATGAAGGGATGAAGGAACAATGTTGGTGATGATAAAGGAATGAAGGGATGAAGGAACAGTGTTGGTGGTGATAAAGGAATGAAGGGATGAAGGAAAAGTGTTGGTGATGATAAAGGAATGAAGGGATGAAGGAACAGTGTTGGTGGTGATAAAGGAATGAAGGGATGAAGGAAAAGTGTTGGTGATGATAAAGGAATGAAGGGATGAAGGAACAGTGTTGGTGATGATAAAGGAATGAAGGGATGAAGGAACAGTGTTGGTGATGATAAAGGAATGAAGGGATGAAGGAACAGTGTTGGTGGTGATAAAGGAATGAAGGGATGAAGGAAAAGTGTTGGTGATGATAAAGGAATGAAGGGATGAAGGAACAGTGTTGGTGATGATAAAGGAATGAAGGGATGAAGGAACAGTGTTGGTGATGATAAAGGAATGAAGGGATGAAGGAACAGTGCTGGTGTTGGTGAAGATAAAGGAATGAAGGGATGAAGGAACAGTGTTGGTGGTGATAAAGGAATGAAGGGATGAAGGAACAGTGTTGGTGATGATAAAGGAATAAAGGGATGAAGGAACAGTGTTGGTGGTGATGAATGAAGGGATGAAGGAACAGTGTTGGTGGTGATAAAGGAATGAAGGGATGAAGGAACAGTGTTGGTGACGATAAAGGAATGAAGGGATGAAGGAAGAGTGTTGGTGACGATAAAGGAATGAAGGGATGAAGGAAGAGTGTTGGTGATGATAAAGGTATTAGGTCAGTACAGGTATTAGGTCAGTACTGGTATCAGGTCGGTACTGGTATCAGGTCAGTACAGGTATCAGGTCAGTACAGGTATCAGGTCGGTACTGGTATCAGGTCAGTACAGGTATTAGGTCAGTACTGGTATCAGGTCAGTACAGGTATCAGGTGAGTACAGGTATCAGGTCAGTACAGGTATCAGGTGAGTACA
>CM038718.1:37149097-37169097 GCA_021613375.1 Megaleporinus macrocephalus
ACTGTAGAAGCGGTGTTGTGCAGCAGTGCCCCCCAGAGGTTACACACCTAGGATAATGTCATGAAACCACAGAAGGGAATGTCTTGTGACAGACGACGACTCCACAGTAGAGCATGACGTGCCCTTTCCAACGAGTCCTGGATCGCATTGCTAGCCTTCAGGGAACCAGAGATACGGACCCAGCAGTCTCGCCTAAATTTGCATCCCACTTTGGCGCCCCCTAGGCAAACAGAGAACATCACGAGCAACTGAGTTCGAACTTCACAGCTTCATGTGTTTCATCTCCAACAACACACAACGTCTTATTGTAGTCTTCAGAAACCCGGTGAAGAACATATCTGAATATCTGATTTTTGAAGCTCTGTAGCTCGGTGGACAAACGTTAGGACACAGTCCAACTTCCCAGAACACGGTCCAACTTCCCAGAACACGGTCCAACTTCCCAGAACACGGTCCAACTTCTGAGCCCTCAGTAACCCGGAGATACAAAGTCTTCTCTGAGGTGTCAGGTTTGTTATCTTAATCTTGTGATCAACGATGATTCAACGTCAAGATTAAAGCATCACCACTGAGCAGCGAAAGACAAGTTAACAAGTCTGTGCAGCCCCTAGTGCCCCCTAGTGGCCGTTTCAGCAGCAGAATGGAAATTGATTACATATAAAATGATAAATAATAAATAAAATTGAGTATCTTTCCCTGTAAGTCTGTTTTGTCTCTGTGTTGAGCTGCTAGTGAGCAATGAGGTCTTCTCAAGGACAGCTGAGATACACTGTGCTGTCCAAATTACACAACTACACAATTAAAACAGTGTTCGATCACAATTACAACTCTGCTAACAGTGCTGACTAGCGTGATGAACAATCTATATATTTTTCAAATTGTAAACATGTCCATCAGTACATACATTAACTGAGGGGCCTCAGAAACAACAGACAGACTGCAGGGCCACAGCGTGGAGGTGGTCTAGTAACAGAAATGTATCTTTAAATACTACGCAGAGGGAAATTCCCATACAGCACCTTTAAATACATGTCCATACATTGTCCCCTCTGCCTCACCACACCCAGCTCTGAACCAGGCCACGCTGCTCATATGTCCCCGCTCAGCACTTCCTGTACATTTCAGGACTTCACATTCTGACCGTGAGCTCTGGAGTTCACTGCTGAGCCTGGATCTGATTTAGAAGCTGATTCTTCTTGAAAGTTTAGTTCGTGTTTAGACTGGAGCGTCACGGCAGCTGATCAACGTCTCCAGTAATTAGTCGTTCGTTTGCCGTATTCTTCCTGTATAATAAAATTACATAAGCGAATGTCCAAATACTTTATAGCTCAGATCAGACGAAGCCTGTACGTTCATGCAAACTACCTCGCAATTACACACTTATGCCACGACACGTTTATCAGCTGAACTTCACCAGCAGCAGATACACGCCAGACGCTGAAGAGGCAGTCTGTACGATGATGCAACCTGTAAAATACATTCTCAACACTAGGGGGCAACATTTCACCAGAAAACCCTCCTCCTCCTCCTCCTCCTCCTCATTCTCTTCGCTCCTTACTAGTCTAGAGGAAATGAGCTCCACGTCAAGCGTTCATCTCGTTCCTCTCCGAGAGCGTCTCTGGTGGTGGAGCAGCTCCAGTGTTCTCTCTGGTTCTGGTTCTGTTTCTATCTCTTCTTCTTCTGTTGCTGAACGTGGTTCCTCACTAAGAACTTCAGCTTTACCGTGTTTACTGTTCTCTCATTGGCTGCCTGTTCTTAATTATCTAACCTTCACCACCACTGACCAGAGATCAGAATACACAGCACTACTTCCTCATCCTCACATACTGGACTGATTCAGCTCCACAATACAGACTCACCATCACCTCTTCAGGTACAAAGTGGTACTACAGTGACTCACTATCACCTCTTCAGGTACAAAGTGGTACTACAGTCACTCACTATCACCTCTTCAGGTACAAAGTGGTACTACAGTGACTCACTATCTCCTCTTCAGGTAAAAAGTGGTACTACAGTCACTCACTATCACCTCTTCAGGTACAAAGTGGTACTACAGTGACTCGCTATCACCTCTTCAGGTACAAAGTGGTACTACAGTGACTCACTATCACCTCTTCAGGCACAAAGTGGTACTTCAGTGACTCACTATCACCTCTTCAGGTACAAAGTGGTACTACAGTCACTCGCTATCACCTCTTTAGGTACAAAGTGGTACTACAGTGACTCGCTATCACCTCTTCAGGCACAAAGTGGTACTTCAGTGACTCATATATACCTTATAAAAGAAGACAATAGATAAAGTCTGATGGCTTAAGTTCACAAAAACAAACAATGCAATGAATGCTGGGAAGCTGGTCTGCAGGATTACACATCGTTACAATAAAAACCTTATTTTTTTCATCAAGTTAACTAATTCATGATGATTAAATGCTCTTAAACTGTTTTAAGCCAAAAAAACTTTTTGTCCTCTGCTGTAAAGTTTTCGTTCTGTTGATACTTTTGTTTGGACAGTGATGACACCTGAATGTCCACAGGTACAGCTGATAACTGCTTCTTCTTCAACCCACATCTGCCAAAATCTGCTTTATTTAAAGAATACACTGCATTTCCATCAGTTCTTTACGTCCCCGGCAGTAAATTTCACGTTAAATCTGACACCTCGTCCTTAACGCAGCACGGCTGACCCGCTGTGTGGTCAGACAGCCAAGCCTTCAAAGAACACGTCCACCGCATTATGAACCGGCCATGCTTGTTATCAGGCTAGTCTTTTAGCGGTGTCGAGTTAGAAAGTGATCCTTCAGCTCTGAGGCCTGTTGACCCTTCCAACTGGTCCTGGTCTGCGAGGGGGTCTCCGGAGGTCACGCGTCCCCATATTTCAGGTTCTCCCAGCAGTGTGTGAAGTGGCAGCTGGGGAGCGAGAGCTGCCTCAGCCTCAACCAACGTGTGTGTGTGTTTTTTTTAAGAACTGAACTCTGACCACACACCTCCTAGCCCGGTTCGGCTCATCCTCGCTGTGAGGTCCGTCTCCAGGGGAACGTTCCCGAGCGGAGAGATTTATCGTGGCGCAGGGGCCGGGGTTACACGTGCTAGCTCTCTGAAGCGGGCCACCTACTCCTCGCTCGGGCCGGCTGCGGGCGCTTTGAGGCCTCGTTTGCGCGAGGGCCGCTGAGAGCCGGCATGTGGAAGTTAAGAGGCTGTAGTTTTCCCTTCCTGCAGCGCGCACGCTAATCTGCATCCCTATTCATTCCCATCTCGGCTTTTCCAGAGAGGGGAAAGTGGTTGGACAGGTTGTCCTCAATAATGTGGGCAAGGTTGCTACAGCTTGAGGGTATACGGGCCTGATTACACCCCATTCTCTCCGCATGCCGGCGAATGTTTGCGCGACGCTTCGTTGGGTCCTCCCAGTTCCTATAGCCTTCACGGGTCTTTAGCGCCGAGCGCCTGATTGTAATCGTGCACCGTAACTCCTGGCAGGCTGCGAGTGGGTGGAGCCGTGGCTGTGAGCTTGCTACATCATCAGGGTGTGGTGGTACCGGCCCTGTGACTCAAAGCCAGCGGAGGAAGCCCCAGGTGTTTTTGATGTTTTCTTCTTCTCCTGGCTGGCGCGGGGCCCGGACGGCTGGAGGCGGTGGAGTGAAGGGTTTTGAGGTTTTGTTGCTGCTCTGTGTGGATCTCTACTGATTTGTGTCTTGGCTTGAACTAGAGGTCTGGTAGCACATAAACAGTCCTCCAATCATATGTAAACAAAAAGTACAACCTAGAAGCAACCTCACTTTAACCCTTAGGCTGGCATTGCGCAGCGAAACTTTCATGCTGGGAGTTGCATGTAGCATAACTTCTCTGCAACTTGAGAACGAAGCTATTCAAAAACAGCTACAGTTGCATGCAACACATTCCACTAGTTAGAAACAAGCAGTATGGAAGGTGTTGTTTACTTATTGCAGCATTTTTCATTTTAGTGAGATAAAGAAGTTGCATGCAATTTAGTTTCAGGTACCTTTCATGCAACTTATGTTGATAATCACGTAAACACAGCACATCGCCCCCTACGCTTCCTGTAGTGTATTACAATCTGTCAGAATGACCGTCGCCCCCTACGCTTCCTGTAGTGTATTACAGTCCGTCAGAACCACCGTTGCCCCCTACGCTTCCTGTAGTGTATTACAGTCCGTCAGAACGACCGTCGCCCCCTATGCTTCCTGTAGTGTATTACAGTCTGTCAGAACCACCGTCGCCCCCTACGCTTCCTGTAGTGTATTACAGTCCGTCAGAACCACCGTCGCCCCCTACGCTTCCTGTAGTGTATTACAGTCCGTCAGAACCACCGTCGCCCCCTACGCTTCCTGTAGTGTATTACAGTCCGTCAGAACGACCGTCGCCCCCTATGCTTCCTGTAGTGTATTACAGTCTGTCAGAACCACCGTCGCCCCCTACGCTTCCTGTAGTGTATTACAGTCTGTCAGAACCACCGTCGCCCCCTACGCTTCCTGTAGTGTATTACAGTCTATCAGATCCACCGTCGCCCCCTACGCTTCCTGTAGTGTATTACAGTCTGTCAGAATGACCGTCGCCCCCTACGCTTCCTGTAGTGTATTACAGTCTGTCAGAATGACCGTCGCCCCCTACGCTTCCTGTAGAGTATTACAGTCTGTCAGAACCACCGTCGCCCCCCTACGCTTCCTGTAGTGTATTACAGTCTGTCAGAACCACCGTCGCCCCCCTACGCTTCCTGTAGAGTATTACAGTCTGTCAGAACCACCGTCGCCCTCTGCGCTTCCTGTAGTGTATTACAGTCTGTCAGAACCATCGTCGCCCCCTACGCTTCCTGTAGTGTATTACAGTCTGTCAGAACCACCGTCGCCCCCTACGCTTCCTGTAGTGTATTACAGTCTGTCAGAACCACCGTGGCCCCCTACGCTTCCTGTAGTGTATTACAGTCTGTCAGAATGGCCGTCGCCCCCTACGCTTCCTGTAGTGTATTACAGTCTGTCAGAACCACCGTCGCCCTCTACGCTTCCTGTAGTGTATTACAGTCTGTCAGAACGACCGTCGCCCCCTACGCTTCCTGTAGTGTATTACAGTCTGTCAGAACCACCGTCGCCCCCTACGCTTCCTGTAGTGTATTACAGTCTGTCAGAACCACCGTCGCCCCCTACGCTTCCTGTAGTGTATTACAGTCTTTCAGAACCACCGTCGCCCCCTACGCTTCCTGTAGTGTATTACAGTCTGTCAGAACCACCGTCGCCCCCTACGCTTCCTGTAGTGTATTACAGTCTGTCAGAATGACCGTCGCCCCCTACGCTTCCTGTAGTGTATTACAGTCTGTCAGAGTGACCGTCGCCCCCTACGCTTCCTGTAGTGTATTACAGTCTGTCAGAATGACCGTCGCCCCCTATGCTTCCTGTAGTGTATTACAGTCTGTCAGAACCACCGTCGCCCCCTACGCTTCCTGTAGTGTATTACAGTCTGTCAGAGTGACCGTCGCCCCTACGCTTCCTGTAGTGTATTACAGTCTGTCAGAGTGACCGTCGCCCCTACGCTTCCTGTAGTGTATTACAGTCTGTCAGAACCACCGTCGCCCCCTACGCTTCCTGTAGTGTATTACAGTCTGTCAGAACCACCGTCGCCCCCTACGCTTCCTGTAGTGTATTACAGTCTGTCAGAACCACCGTCGCCCCCTACGCTTCCTGTAGTGTATTACAGTCTGTCAGAATGACCGTCGCCCCCTACGCTTCCTGTAGTGTATTACAGTCTGTCAGAACCACCGTCGCCCCTACGCTTCCTGTAGTGTATTACAGTCTGTCAGAATGACCGTCGCCCCCTACGCTTCCTGTAGTGTATTACAGTCTGTCAGAACCACCGTCGCCCCCTACGCTTCCTGTAGTGTATTACATTCTGTCAGAACCACCGTCGCCCCCTACGCTTCCTGTAGTGTATTACAGTCTGATCAGAACCACCGTCGCCCCCTACGCTTCCTGTAGTGTATTACATTCTGTCAGAACCACCGTCGCCCCCTACGCTTCCTGTAGTGTATTACATTCTATCAGAACCACCGTCGCCCCCTACGCTTCCTGTAGTGTATTACAGTCCGTCAGAACCACCGTCGCCCCCTACGCTTCCTGTAGTGTATTACAGTCTGTCAGAACCACCGTCGCCCCCTACGCTTCCTGTAGTGTATTACAGTCTGTCAGAACCACCGTCGCCCCCTACGCTTCCTGTAGTGTATTACAGTCTGTCAGAACCACCGTCGCCCCCTACGCTTCCTGTAGTGTATTACAGTCTGTCAGAACCACCGTCGCCCCCTACGCTTCCTGTAGTGTATTACAGTCTGTCAGAACCACCGTTGCCCCCTACGCTTCCTGTAGTGTATTACAGTCTGTCAGAACCACCGTCGCCCCCTACGCTTCCTGTAGTGTATTACAGTCTGTCAGAACCACCGTCGCCCCCTACGCTTCCTGTAGTGTATTACAGTCTGTCAGAACCACCGTCGCCCTCTACGCTTCCTGTAGTGTATTACAGTCTGTGTAGATTATATAAAGATGTTGTTTATGGTGAGTCTGTTAATAATAAAGCTCCACATTAACATTGTTTACTAATTGACTGTGTTGATGCTGTTAAATGTGTAAAGCTGTAAATCTCTGTGTGTTTTGTTGTTGTTGTCTGTGTTTACGGGTTAAAGTTAATGAGTTTCTCTCTGTTTCGTGCTAGAATCTGAAAAAGGAAGGTGTTATTTTTATCTTGGCTTACAGAAACAGCTATTTGCCCGCTGGCTACGTTTTGCCCGTTTGGTTCCTCCCGGTTAGCCCGTGAGCTCGGCATGCTGTGAGTAGGTGTGACCTGATCAGAGCTTTCATCAGTACAGTGTGGAGATGTGCGTCAGACAGTGTCGTTGCTATGGTTACGATTCCAAACACTGGAGCAAGTGTTTATGACACACCTTGAAAGATCCCATGATGCCGTGCGGGCTAACCTTGAGAATAGAGAGGTTTGTCTGGCGACAGCTGGTTTTCAGTGTGTGTTTTTTACGCCTCATTGAAACTAGTTCTACTTCCTGTTTCAGGAATACAGCAGGGTGCACGTTACAGACCAGCACCACACTCACCCAGTTCCAGGTCTGGAGAAGTCTGAGAGGAGATTAGATGGTAATCCACCTGCACACCCTGACAAAATAGCTTTTTCTAAACTGATGAAATGGTATTATCCTAACAACCACCTGGAAGACCACCAGAACTGTCCCCAGCAGATCATCAGCACTTAACAGCTCCTCAGTCTTAAGAGCACTGCCTGCTGGAGACTTCAGAAGGGCTGCATTGCTCTGCAGTGATAAAGGCTTCCTTGCAACTGTATTCCTTTCAGAAGCTTCTTCATCCAACCTGGAGATTAGACCACACTGTGATTCTGACTTGTTGACCAATTAGAGGCTGTGTTGCTGACCCGCTGACCAATCAGAGGTTGTGTTTCTGGCTTGTCAACCAATCAGAAGCTGTGTTCTTAACATGTAGACCGAATTAGTGGCTGTGTTTTTGATTTGTTGACCAATCAGAGAGCATTTCTTGCTTGTGAACAAATCAGAGATGTTATTTGTTCATTTATTCTTATTTAAATATCTTTATCAGTTTGTCAACAATGAAGTTTATTTTTTATGAGTTAACCTTCGACTAGATGTAACAGATTTTCTGATTGCTTATTATTTTGAGAAAATTTTAATTAAACAGCCAAATCCAATTCGACAAATTGTGTGAAAATTGTGACAAAATTCTGCCGAAATTCTGTTAAAATTCTGCCAAAATTCTGCAGCGCTACTTGTTTCTTTATGTTAGAAGTTCTAGAAGTGTAAACTGGTTTCAGTACGTCATGTGAACTCCCTGTGGAAAACATCAGTAGAGGTTCTAAACGGGTTTTCCTTTAAAATTTAAAATTTTAAAAATGTTTTATTTGATAAACTAAGCGCTCGTATTAAGTCGCACTGGAACTTGTTCGCGCTTGTTCAGCGAATAAAGCTTCACAAACAATCTGAACTAATCCAGCATTAACTCTCACAGTGATGACACGTCCAGCTTCCGCTCGTGATGTCATCTCCTTTCTTTTTGATCTTTCTGGTTTCAAACTCCAACACAAAGACTGTTGACCTGCAGAGGAGCGGTGACTCCGGTCAGACTGAGAGAGGAGGAGACCAGGCCGTGTGGAGCAGCTCCACCTCTCAGAGCCCCGCTCTCCTGCCCGCCCGCTCTGGAGGAGAAGAATGACCGCGCCGGACGTCACTGCTGAGTGATTGTGCTCGGCCTCCTACACTCGCGGCTGACATCTGGCTGCCTCCTCTTCACTCATTCACTCCTCAGCTCCCTCCTCCCACCGCACGCCGCTCCAGAGGCCCGCTATTGTCCCGCCAAGGCCGGCCAGCCGAGCAAACATCCACCCTCAGGAGCCGGAGATGAGAGGAGAGCAAACACGAGCGCAGAACATTCAGGAGACAGCGAGACCCACGAGAGGAGCTCGCACTCAGAAGGTCAACTCCAGCTGAACACCTGCCCGGCTGAAGAACTCGCTCTGATCAGACACCGCCTCCCTGATTCCACACTCTGTATATCTGATTACACCACTCTAGACTGTTTACATGCATTTAATAATCAGATAGCTGCAGAAAATCTGATTACATTAGTGTGTTTACATGCATTTGATAATCAGATAGCTGCAGAAAATCTGATTACATTAATGTGTTTACATGCATTTAATTGTCAGAAAACTGCATAAAATCTGATCACACTACTCAAGTGTGTTTACATTAATTTAATGGTTTGATAACTGCAGATAATCTGATTAAGGAAGTGGGTCATTCTAAGCACTGCAGTGACACTGACGTGGTGGTGGTGTGTTAGTTAGTGTGTGTTGTGCTGGTGTGAGTGGATCAGACACAGCAGTGCTGCTGCTGGAGTGTTTAAACACCTCAGTGTCACTGCTGGACTGAGAATCGTCCACCAACCAAAACTATCCAGACAGCAGTGTCCTGTGGGCGGCGTCCTGTGTCCACTGATGAAGAACTAGAGGAACACAAACTGTGCAGCAGCAGATGAGCTACTGTCTCTGACTTTACATCTACAAGGTGGACCAGCAAGTAGTAGGAGTGTCTAATAGAGTGGACAGTGAGTGGACAGTGAGTGGACAGTGAGTGGACAGTGTTTAAACAGCTGATGAAGGAAGGACACTGCTGGACTCCTCTGAGAGTGAAGTGAAGCTGGGGACAAGGTGTAGAGCACTACTGTGGTGAAAGTGAATGATCTCCGTGGTGTTGGTGTTTATACAGAAGAAGGTGTGTAAGTGATGTTGGTGTATTTGAGAGTGATTGGCAGATAATTACGAGTCTGCGTTCTTTCACGACTGTCACACTCAGACGTGAAAATTTGCACAATTATTGGCGGCTATTGGTGCGGAGTGAGTCACACACAGAGCGGCTATTCAGACCAATTTAATTATATAGAAACAGACGTGACAGCGATTACACACATTCCTGAGATTCCAGCTCAGCCCACAGTCCCCCACAGTCCTCCACTGTCCTCCACAGACCTCCACTGTCCTCCACTGTCCTCCACAGACCTTCACAGTCTTCCACTGTCCTCCACAGACCTCCACTGTCCTCCACTGTCCTCCACAGACCTCCACTGTCCTCCACAGACCTCCACTGTCCTCCACTGTCCTCCACAGACCTTCACAGTCTTCCACAGACCTTCAGTCCTCCCCTGTCCTCCACAGTCTTCCACAGACCTCCACAGTCCCCCACAGTCCCCCACTGTCCTCCACAGTCTCCACAGTCCCCCACTGTCCTCCACAGACCTCCACAGACCTCCACAATCCTCCACGGACCTCCACAATCATCCACAGTCTTCCACAGACCTCCACAGTCCTCCACAGACCTCCACAGATCTCCACTATCCTCCACAGACCTCCACAGTCCCCCACTGTCCTCCACAGACCTCCACTGTCCTCCACAGACCTTCACAGTCTTGCACAGACCTTCAGTCCTCCCCTGTCCTCCACAGTCTTCCACAGACCTCCACAGTCCCCCACAGTCCTCCACTGTCCTCCACAGTCTCCACAGTCCCCCACTGTCCTCCACAGACCTCCACAATCCTCCACGGACCTCCACAATCATCCACAGTCTTCCACAGACCTCCACAGTCCTCCACAATCATCCACAGTCCTCCACAGACCTCCACAGTCCTCCACAGACCTCCACAGTCATCCACAGACCTCCACAGACCTCCACAGTCCTCCACAGACCTCCAGTCCTCCCCTGTCCTCCACAGTCTTCCACAGACCTCCACAGTCCTCCACAGTCCTCCACAGACCTCCAGTCCTCCCCTGTCCTCCACAGTCTTCCACAGACCTCCACAGTCCTCCACAGTCTTCCACAGTCCTCCACAGGCCTCCACAGTCTTCCACAGACCTCCACAGTCTTCCACAGTGCTCCGCAGTCCTCCACAGAACTACAGAGTCCTCAAGAGTCATCAAGAGTCCTCCACAGTCTTCCACAGTCCTCCACAGACCTACAGAGTCCTCCAGAGTCCTCCAGAGTCCTTCAGAGTCCTCCACAGTCTTCCACAGTCCTCCACAGACCTACAGAGTCCTCCACAGACCTCCACAGTCCTCCACGGTCATCCACAGACCTCCACAGTCTTCCACAGACCTCCACAGTCCTCCACAGTCCTCCACAGACCTCCAGTCCTCCACAGTCCTCCACAGTCTTCCACAGACCTCCACAGTCTTCCACAGTGCTCCGCAGTCCTCCACAGAACTACAGAGTCCTCAAGAGTCATCAAGAGTCCTCAAGAGTCATCAAGAGTCCTCCACAGTCTTCCACAGTCCTCCACAGACCTACAGAGTCCTCCAGAGTCCTTCAGAGTCCTCCACAGTCTTCCACAGTCCTCCACAGACCTACAGAGTCCTCCACAGTCCTCCACAGTCAATACAACCCATCACACAGCAGCTGGTTAGCACGGTGTTGTTAATTCATACCTCCACAGATGATCACAATCCTACCCAGACCTCCACTGTCCCCCACAGTCCTCCACAGTCTTCCACTGTCCTCCACAGACCTCCACTGTCCCCCACAGTCCTGCACAGTCCTCCACTGTCCTCCACAGACCTCCACTGTCCCCCACAGTCCTCCACAGTCCTCCACAGTCTTCCACAGACATCCAGTCCTCCACAGACCTCCACAGACCTCCACAATCCTCCACAGACCTCCACAATCATCCACAGGCCTCCAAAGACCTCCAGAGTCCTCCACAGACCTCCACAAATCTCCACTGTCCTCCACAGAACTCCACAGTCCTCCACAGTCCCCCACTGTCTTCCACAGTCCTCCACAGACCTCCACAGTCTTCCACAGACCTCCAGTCCTCCACTGTCCTCCACAGTCTTTTACAGACCTCCACAGTCCTCCACAGTCTTCCACAGACCTCCACAGTCTTCCACAGTGCCCTGCAGTCCTCCACAGACCTACAGAGTCCTTAAGAGTCCTCCACAGTCTTTTACAGACCTCCACAGTCTTGCACAGTGCTCCACTGTCCTCCACAAACCTACAGAGTCCTCAAGAGTCCTCACGGTCCTCCACATACCTCCACAGTCCTCCACATACCTCCACAGTCCTCCAGTCTTCCACAGAGCTCCACAGTCTTCCACAGTGCTCCGCAGTCTTCCACTGTCCTCCACAGACCTCCACTGTCCCCCACAGTCCTGCACAGTCCTCCACTGTCCTCCACAGACCTCCACTGTCCCCCACAGTCCTCCACAGTCCTCCACAGTCTTCCACAGACATCCAGTCCTCCACAGACCTCCACAGACCTCCACAATCCTCCACAGACCTCCACAATCATCCACAGGCCTCCAAAGACCTCCAGAGTCCTCCACAGACCTCCACAAATCTCCACTGTCCTCCACAGAACTCCACAGTCCTCCACAGTCCCCCACTGTCTTCCACAGTCCTCCACAGACCTCCACAGTCTTCCACAGACCTCCAGTCCTCCACTGTCCTCCACAGTCTTTTACAGACCTCCACAGTCCTCCACAGTCTTCCACAGACCTCCACAGTCTTCCACAGTGCCCTGCAGTCCTCCACAGACCTACAGAGTCCTTAAGAGTCCTCCACAGTCTTTTACAGACCTCCACAGTCTTGCACAGTGCTCCACTGTCCTCCACAAACCTACAGAGTCCTCAAGAGTCCTCCACGGTCCTCCACATACCTCCACAGTCCTCCACATACCTCCACAGTCCTCCAGTCTTCCACAGAGCTCCACAGTCTTCCACAGTGCTCCGCAGTCCTCCACAGAACTACAGAGTCCGTCAAGAGTCCTCAAGAGTCCTCCACAGTCTTCCACAGTCCTCCACAGTCCTCCACATACCTCCACAGTCCTCCACAGTCTTCCACAGACCTCCACAGTCTTCCACAATCCTCCACAGACCTCCACAGTCCTCCACAGTCTTCCACAGTCCTCCACAGTCCTCCACATACCTCCACAGTCCTCCACAGTCTTCCACAGACCTCCACAGTCTTCCACAGTCCTCCACAGACCTACAGAGTCCTTAAGAGTCCTCCACAGTCTTTTACAGACCTCCACAGTCTTGCACAGTGCTCCACTGTCCTCCACAAACCTACAGAGTCCTCAAGAGTCCTCCACGGTCCTCCACATACCTCCACAGTCCTCCACATACCTCCACAGTCCTCCAGTCTTCCACAGAGCTCCACAGTCTTCCACAGTGCTCCGCAGTCTTCCACTGTCCTCCACAGACCTCCACTGTCCCCCACAGTCCTGCACAGTCCTCCACTGTCCTCCACAGACCTCCACTGTCCCCCACAGTCCTCCACAGTCCTCCACAGTCTTCCACAGACATCCAGTCCTCCACAGACCTCCACAGACCTCCACAATCCTCCACAGACCTCCACAATCATCCACAGGCCTCCAAAGACCTCCAGAGTCCTCCACAGACCTCCACAAATCTCCACTGTCCTCCACAGAACTCCACAGTCCTCCACAGTCCCCCACTGTCTTCACAGTCCTCCACAGACCTCCACAGTCTTCCACAGACCTCCAGTCCTCCACTGTCCTCCACAGTCTTTTACAGACCTCCACAGTCCTCCACAGTCTTCTACAGACCTCCACAGTCTTCCACAGTGCCCTGCAGTCCTCCACAGACCCTACAGAGTCCTTAAGAGTCCTCCACAGTCTTTTACAGACCTCCACAGTCTTGCACAGTGCTCCACTGTCCTCCACAAACCTACAGAGTCCTCAAGAGTCCTCCACGGTCCTCCACATACCTCCACAGTCCTCCACATACCTCCACAGTCCTCCAGTCTTCCACAGAGCTCCACAGTCTTCCACAGTGCTCCGCAGTCCTCCACAGAACTACAGAGTCCTCAAGAGTCCTCAAGAGTCCTCCACAGTCTTCCACAGTCCTCCACAGTCCTCCACATACCTCCACAGTCCTCCACAGTCTTCCACAGACCTCCACAGTCTTCCACAATCCTCCACAGACCTCCACAGTCCTCCACAGTCTTCCACAGTCCTCCACAGTCCTCCACATACCTCCACAGTCCTCCACAGTCTTCCACAGACCTCCACAGTCTTCCACAGTCCTCCACAGACCTCCACAGTCTTCCACAGACCTTCAGTCCTCCACTGTCCTCCACAGTCTTTTACAGACCTCCACAGTCCTCCACAGTCTTCCACAGACCTCCACAGTCTTCCACAGTGCCCTGCAGTCCTCCACAGACCTACAGAGTCCTTAAGAGTCCTCCACAGTCTTTTACAGACCTCCACAGACCTCCACAGTCTTCCACAGTGCTCCACTGTCCTCCACAAACCTACAGAGTCCTCAAGAGTCCTCCACAGTCCTCCACATAACCTCCACAGTCCTCCACATACCTCCACAGTCCTCCAGTCTTCCACAGAGCTCCACAGTCTTCCACAGTGCTCCGCAGTCCTCCGCAGAACTACAGAGTCCTCAAGAGTCCTCAAGAGTTCTCCACAGTCTTCCACAGTCCTCCACAGACCTACAGAGTCCTCCAGAGTCCTCCACAGTCCTCCATATACCTCCACAGTCCTCCACATACCTCCACAGTCCTCCAGTCTTCCACAGAGATCCACAGTCTTCCACAGTGCTCCGCAGTCCTCCACAGAACTACAGAGTCCTCAAGAGTCCTCAAGAGTCCTCCACAGTCTTCCACAGTCCTCCACATACCTCCACAGTCCTCCACAGTCTTCCACAGACCTCCACAGTCTTCCACAGTCCTCCACAGACCTCCACAGTCTTCCACAGACCTTCAGTCCTCCACTGTCCTCCACAGTCTTTTACAGACCTCCACAGTCCTCCACAGTCTTCCACAGACCTCCACAGTCTTCCACAGTGCCCTGCAGTCCTCCACAGACCTACAGAGTCCTTAAGAGTCCTCCACAGTCTTTTACAGACCTCCACAGACCTCCACAGTCTTCCACAGTGCTCCACTGTCCTCCACAAACCTACAGAGTCCTCAAGAGTCCTCCACAGTCCTCCACATACCTCCACAGTCCTCCACATACCTCCACAGTCCTCCAGTCTTCCACAGAGCTCCACAGTCTTCCACAGTGCTCCGCAGTCCTCCGCAGAACAACAGAGTCCTCAAGAGTCCTCAAGAGTTCTCCACAGTCTTCCACAGTCCTCCACAGACCTACAGAGTCCTCCAGAGTCCTTCAGAGTCCTCCAGAGTCCTCCACAGTACTCCACAGTCCTCCACATACCTCCACAGTCCTCCACAGTCAATACAACCGATCACACAGCAGCTGCTTAGCACGGTGTTATTAATTCATACCGGTTAATACAACCGACCACACAGCAGCTCTTCAGCACGGTGTTATTAATTCATACTGGTTAATACAACTGACCACACAGCAGCTCTTCATTACGGTGTTATTAATTCATACTGGTTAATACAACTGACGACACAGCAGCTCTTCATTACGGTGTTATTAATTCATACTGGTTAATACAACTGACAACACAGCAGCTCTTCAGCACGATGTCATCAGTGGACCATGCAGTAGCTCCTCAGCACAATGAGATTAATTCATACCAGTTATTACAGAGAGCCACACAGCAGCTCCTCAGCACAGTCAATAATTCATACCGGTTAAAACAACCGATTAAACAGCAGCTGTTCAGCACAGCCTTATTAATCCACACCGGTTAGAACAATCGATCACACAGCAGCTCTTTAGCACATCATTATTAATTCATACTGGTAAATACAACCGACCACACAGCAGCTGCCTAGCACAGCCTTATTAATTCATACGGGTTAATACAACTGACCACACAGCAGCTCTTCAGCATGGTGTTATTAATTCATACTGGTTAATACAACCGACCACACAGCCGGTCTTCAGCACAATGCCATCAGTGGACCATGCAGTAGCTCCTCAGCACACTGAGATTAATTCATACCGGTTATTACAGTGGGTCACACAGCAGGTCCTCAGCACAGTCAATAATGTATACCGGTTAGAACAATCGATCACACAGCAGCTCTTTAGCACAGCATTATTAATTCATACTGGTTAAATCAACTGACCACACAGCAGCTCTTCAGCTCAGCATAATTAATTCATACTGGTTAGAACAATCGATCACACAGCAGCTCTTTAGCACAACCTTATTAATTCATACTGGTTAAAACAACCGATCACACAGCAGCTGCTGAGCACAGCCTTATTAATTCATACCGGTTAGAACAATCGATCACACAGCAGCTCTTTAGCACATCATTATTAATTCATACTGGTTAATACAACCGGCCACACAGCAGCTGCCTCGCACAGCTTTATTAATTCATACTGGTTAACACAACTGACCACACAGCAGCTGCTTAGCACAGCCTTATTAATTCATACTGGTAAATACAACCAACCACACAAAAGCTGATTAGCACAACCTTATTAATTCATACCGGTTAGAACAATCGATCACACAGCAGCTCTTCAGCACAATGCTATCAGTGGACCATGCAGTAGCTCCTCAGCACACTGAAATTAATTCATACTGGTTATTACAGTGGGCCACACAGCAGCTCCTCAGCACAGTCAGTAATTCATACCGGCTATTGTTTATAATATTTGTAGAATGTGGCGGTTTTAAAAGGAGAGCAGTTGTGAAGCCAGGTGCTACTGCGTCCTAGCAATCGAGCTACGGATCAGCTAGGCCTCCAGCTAACGTCTCTGGATTTCAGATCGCATTTGATCTGCAGGCCAAAGAATTTTGCATTAAAGTTATGACTTTCTGGGCTGAACCTTCAGTCCTGAGCGGCGCTGATAAAATCTCCTATCTCAGCAGATAGTCCACACAGAGGAATTCCTCTCAGAGACGTTTCTTCTCAGAACAAAACAAAGCAGAGCTCTTAGAGTGTTTCTGAACCCTGAAGAACATCTCCCGAGTTCTAAAACACTTCACAGTGGCTGCCAACGAGACTCTCCAACTCTTACAAACAAGAATAACATTTCCCTGAGAAAGTGCAGTTGGTGGGTTGTGGCATCTTGGATGAATTTGGGAGCTGGGTCGGAGCCAAGAGAGGAAATAGCAGGCTGTGATCTAAAGCTCCCGTATGGAGTGTTACGTCAACGCTAAGGTTTCAACACATGTATGCAATCCAACGTCTCCGTCATGCATGTAGACTGACCAGCTTCAGGTGTCCAGAGCTGTTGTCTGGGAGGTACTCAAGACCTACCTGATATCTCTCGGAGCAAGACTGACCATTCAGTTGCAGAAACATGCAAGTTGTGCAACAAGCTCTGGGATCGATTCCATCATCCCGACTTCCTTCATGGGTTTTTATTTAGTTTTTGTCAAAAACTACAGTTTTTTTAACCAGAGGTCACATGATTAGGAATATAAATCTAGGCACTCTGTTGCACACGACCAGCCAGCAGTCTTGTGGAAGAACCATCCTCTGAAAGGTTCCTCCTTGGCACGACTCCAAAAAACCTTTTTGCCACCTTCATATTTAAAAGGTCATTCCAGCCTTCAAATACATCATACATCACTGGGAGACCCCGTGGTGTCCCCCTATCCCGCCTGCTAGCCACTGGGCTGTAGGAGGAGGAGTCTGGTCAACTTGTTGAGTTTACATCTCAGATAAGACAGCAGGTGTGGAATCTGGTGATTTCAGGGTTCGTATCTCCTGAAGGCTAGCAATCTGATCCAGGACTCGCTGGAAAGGGTATGTCACGCTCTAGCCTATCATGCTCTACTGACCTGTGGAGTTTGGCTTTGTTCTAACATCTTTCTGCTGATCTACAGAGCTTCAGAGATCAGATACGGATTGTCGTCATCTCTGTTTTCCTGGGGACTAAAATAAAAAACGTAATGTGAGGTTGAAAAGAGAACACGAGGCCCTATAAATGTTGATTACTCCTATTTTCTTTGAGTTATGGAGACCATGGGTGAGGATCTCAGTAAAGCCGTCTAGGGTGCACCTAAGTTGGATACAAACAGAAACATCAATCCACCAACTTCCCGACTTTCACACTACAAAGTAACTGCAAATATGTTAGGTCTGTCTAAATTTAAAGCAGACTTTGGAAAAGTTTTGACTTATCAGGCTTCAGCAAGAGGTCCCTGGTCCTACAGGCTTTTAAGTCCATTATAGCTTCTGCTTTTAGCCTATGCTGTTTATAGTTAGATCTGCCAGAGTCGCCAGCCACACTCTGAAACGCTTCACATCCTCTATATTAATCCAAACCAGAACTAACTCTGACTCTTTACTCTTCCTTTATTCTCGTCCTGCTGAACACCCTTGGAAGACCGTCCATCAGGGCTTCACCTGACACCGACCAGTCCTTCTGCTACACCCTCGAATGTCAGGAAATGATGGGACTGTTTTAGAGGCAGTCTCAGTCTTTGTGGGAAGTGGGAGTGAGGCTGAAACAGTCCCATCATATCTTAATGCTGGTCCATCTGGATGCTACAGCGACAAAACTTTTCATCCAGACTTCAAACAAAGATTCTATTCTGAACGTATCTTAAAAAACTGTACACACTGTTGGACCAGAGGAGGATGGGTCTCCCCTGTAGGGCTAGTTCCTCCAAAGGTTTTTTCCTTCAGTCTGAGGGAGTTGTTCTTGCCACTGTCACCCCTGGCTCACTCACAGGGGGACACTCGCTGTGACTTTATGTTTTCAAACTTCGGTAAAGCTGCTTTGTGACAACATTGCTGTAAAACGTACTGGACAAACAAACCTGACTCGACTGGAGTCACTGGAGTCACTAAAACATAAAGAGAACATTAGGTTTCTGAATAATTTACACTACTATGTGTGAATTAAGGGAGAAGTGTAGGGGCCCTAAAACAGAGCCCTGTGGGACCCCACATGTTCAGAAAACTTCCCAGTTACACTGACAAATACTAACTGGTCTGTCAAGTGAGACCCGCCCCCCCTCACCCAACAAGAAGAACATATTCCAATGTATTCAGTTCTTATATTGATTTGTCTCTTTGGCCCTCAGCTCAACACAAACCCTTCGTTTGCCACTAATAAGATATCACGGCTGACTGTCCCTGTGAATCGCAGGTCAGAGGTCAAATAATCAATTAGTATGTGTTTATGTGATTCTTCACATTCTGATTCTTCAAAGGTGTCAAAAGTATTCCCAGTCATTACTGAGGTAGAAGTATAGATACTAGGGTTTAAAAATACTTCTGTAGTAATTAAAGTATCAACTAAAGCTTTTTACTCCAGTAAAAGTGTAAAAGTACTGCTTTCAGAACTACTTAAAGTATAAAAGTAAAGTAAAAATACCATTAAGCCATAATGACTAAAATGTTATATTAAAATGTTAATGTTGATAAGTTTGGGATGCGCTAGGCTTCCTGTTTCAGCTCATATACACCCATTGAACATGAATGTAGTTTAGTACAATGTAAATATATTAAAGAAGCATATCTGTTACTACTGAACATTAACATGTGTTTCATGGAGCAGAAGATATGATCACTAGTCGTCTATAAGTACTGTAATGAAGTCAAACTTCAAAGAGATGTTATCAATAATCTTTACTGGAATGTAAATGTACATGAATGAAAAAAAAACCTGAAATGAAATAGCAGTAATGAGTAAGGAGTAGAAAGAACTGATTATGGAGTGTAAATGTAAGGAGTAGAAAGAACTGATAATGGAGTGTAAATGTAAGGAGTAAAAAGTACAGATAATGGAGTGTAAATGTAAGGAGTAGAAAGAACTGATAATGGAGTGTAAATGTAAGGAGTAAAAAGTACTGATAATGGAGTGTAAATGTAAGGAGTAAAAAGTACTGATAATGGAGTGTAAATGTAAGGAGTAGAAAGTACTGATAATGGAGTGTAAATGTAAGGAGTAGAAAGTACTGATAATGGAGTGTAAATGTAAGAGTAGAAAGTACTGATAATGGAGTGTAAATGTAAGGAGTAGAAAGTACTGATGATGGAGTGTAAATGTAAGGAGTAGAAAGTACTTATAATGGAGTGTAAATGTAAGGAGTAGAAAGAACTGATTATGGAGTGTAAATGTAAGGAGTAGAAAGTACTGATAATGGAGTGTAAATGTAAGGAGTAGAAAGAACTGATAATGGAGTGTAAATGTAAGGAGTAAAAAGTACAGATAATGGAGTGTAAATGTAAGGTGTAGAAAGTACTGATAATGGAGTGTAAATGTAAGGAGTAGAAAGTACTGATAATGGAGTGTAAATGTAAGGAGTAGAAAGTACTGATAATGGAGTGTAAATGTAAGGAGTGGAAAGTACTGATAATGGAGTGTAAATGTAAGGAGTGGAAAGTACTGATAATGGAGTGTAAATGTAAGGAGTAGAAAGTACTGATAATGGAGTGTAAATGTAAGGAGTAGAAAGTACTGATGATGGAGTGTAAATGTAAGGAGTAGAAAGTACTTATAATGGAGTGTAAATGTAAGGAGTAGAAAGAACTGATTATGGAGTGTAAATGT